>CAMZMU010000041.1:5435742-5516211 GCA_947311845.1 Poa pratensis | reverse complement strand
GGAAATGTAGGAATTAGTGTACACAGACCCAACTTAGAATCATGTTAGTTGTTCTTATTACGAAGCCTCGTCTGCTGGATGGGCAATTCTTTCCTTAATTATCCTAATGAATCCGTGATTGTCAGATATGCCTTCTTTGCTCGCCCCAATAGGTGCTTTTCTGTTAATCATTGTTATCAAAACTGTTAGTTCATTTGTAGTGGTTGGTGCAAATGGTGCTGAGCAAACTGTTGTTAGCGGGTCCATGGAGGTGCTGAAACCCTGTTGGGCATTGCCACATCGGTGTACCTGTGCGGGAGCAACTCTTCAATGTTTCTGTCTGCCATTACAACCATTACAATCTGTTCCATCATGGTGACTTCTCAACAAGTTTTGGGAGGACGTTTGATCCAAGTGCTTAGAGGTGGCAACTCCTATTCTGCTCCAGAGAGACGATGGTCATAAACACAGAAGAGAAGTCATGGCGATATCATCTTTCTGACAAGTCGTGGAGAGTCAGCATATTCTTCACCGTTACTTCTTGGAAGTGCTAATCTAGGGTAGTTAGGCAGGGTTGCTGCCTGATAGTTGTGATATGCTCTGAACATTTCATATGTAGTTAATATCAAACAGAAAAAATCAAAGAATATAATGTACTTATGACCTGTGGGTTTTGAGACCGGTGCATACTTTAACCTTATCTGTCTCCAAACTCTCTTGGCGTTTAAGGATTTTAGACGCATCAAATCCTGATACTAGCTTTTCTCTCATGAAATTATTAGCAGTGGTTGTTTAGTTCTTATAGTATCCTGACTTGTGTTTTTTTACCATTGTAGGTTACGTCATATTCTCCAGGTCTGCTTGGTCATGACGCGGTATGGAGATGGCAACTATCGACAGGCGCAACATGGTCCAACCTGCCATCTCCATCCGGGATGATGGAGAACACTGTGGTTCCTACACTCAAGACCTTCTCTCTGCGGGCCTACGACCCGAAGCAGTGATCATCGCGGGCGGCGACCAGGAGGCTGTGGTGATCTCTCCTTCCGGCAGCTTGCTGGCAACCATCGAACTCCCCGCTCCCCCGACCCACGCTCTGATTCTCGAGGATTTCTCTGGCGATGGTCTAACCGATGTAATTCTGGTGACGTCCGGGGGTGTATGGGTTTGTGCAGACGAGGCAGCCGGGGCGCTCTTCTTCAGCGCGCTAGTCGCTGCCTGATATGGTTATTGGAGTGGTGTTTGTTTCTCTGCACCTCAACTCGTCGAACGGTGGTAAACCAAGGTCGTCGAGTGACTACCGGTGACATGCTGTACTGTTTGTTCTGTCAAGAGGATCTGATGTGAATTTCTGAGGTGGGAGCTGTTAGTGTTCGATCTGGATTATCGTATAGTTAGCTGGGAGTACTTAATTTATGTGAACTTTGCACAATGCGTATGTAATTTTGGTAGTAGACTTATGTTGTTATACGACGCAGATCCTCGATGAGTACAGCTCTGTCAGACTGCTACTAAATACTAGCATATTCTATACTCTTTGGTTAGCATTAAATCTCAGTCTAAATCAGTGCAAGAAATAAGACAAGAACGCCGATATAACAATACGACATGTAAACTTATTGTTTTCTTAGAAGTGCACACTATCCATGCTTCAATTCTTTACTGGTAAGAAAATGACACCTCCAAGTTCCAATCAAACTGAAGGTGAAAAATGATGACCTCCAAGTTACAATCAAACTGAAGATCATGAACTGAGGAACTGAAGGTAACATGCCGAACCGGCTGTAAACTTGTATGCCTTGTCGTTCATGAATTTCCATCTTGTTGTGTCAGAGCGCAACATGGTGATGCATCTACAATCACTTTGCGAAGTCCTGGATGTGTGCACGGAGAGACCTTGCGAGTGTCGTCAGTGTGCCAAGAATAGAGACCTTTTTGCTGATGCCACTACCAAGAACAGAGGACTTTTGAGAAAGCCAAATTCTGGAACTCTTACGCCGTCCGTCTATTCCTATTCATGCTGCATGGTTCCTTAGGCAAGTCGTCAACCAATTTTCGATGCTCCGGTTCCTAAACTAGAGATGACACTGATCAAGCACTGCCCGAGGAGAAATAGTTTGGTCCTTTTCCAGGATAATTACCAAAAGATGTAGACATGCAAGTTATATGATGCTGGTTGCAATACACGGGAGCTCTACGAAGCTGGATGCTAGGAGGAACTATATGTCTACTAGCGAGGAGTTGCTATTATTTTGAGATGTAGTAGCGAGGGAGAGCTAATGAATCTGTAGGGGTTGTCATTCCTTATTTCCTTCCATTAAAGGAGCCAGATTTCTCTGTGTCTCAGGCTATCTATCATAGCACATTGGCACCTCTTAAAATTGTTGTTGATCCACCTCTTGTTGCTTTTCTACCATTAAATCTTCTTTCTTTCACTTTCATTGGTACTGCTTTGAGCGGCAGACCCTTCGACATCGGCAGATATAAGAGCCAGCGCCCTAGTGTTAACTGTTAAGTCGACTGTGACGTATGGCAATAATGCCTTGGCCAGGCCTCTCAGTGTGGCAATGAAGCCTTGAGATATAGGATTTTAACATATATGGTTTATCTGATACATAAAAAATTATATCACAAAACGAAATTATGTATTAATGAAGTCAATGCTAGTTAATTAAAGGATTAAAGGTGTGGCCAAATCGAACAAAATTTGTAGTTTGTAGCGTATCAACTTTTTTCGGCCGTTCATAGCAGCCTTACAGTTTATGTACCATATATTGCTTCAACGGCTGAAGCAACGGCTGTCAGAGAGGAATTAGCCTTGGCTAATCGCTATGGTTGCACCGATGTAATAGAATGCCCGAATCGGATGCATTGGAAATTATCGAAGCATGCTCAGGTGAAGAAACATGGTGTGCACATCTCGCAATATTCTCAGACTGTATTGATATGGTGGTACTATAGGAAGAGTTACTTTAAAGCATTGTCCGAGCGAAGCAAACGAAGTGCCCAAGCATGAATTAGCTAGGTCTTGTTTATTGATAACATTCTTATAGTTGGGTCAATAAACCCGCTACTATTATTCTTGGCAAACTTATAAACGATGCATCTATTATTTGAAATTAATGAAAACACGCAGCAGAAATGCAGGACAGAGTTCTGATACTTCCCTTACAAAAAACATTTTTCGGCCAAGCAATATGCCTCCTACCTATGTGATCATACTGCCGGAAGCCTCAGCTAAGGTGTCCACATGCTCCCAGATGCCTTCCAAGCCTAGCTAGACAAGAAATACGACGGAACTAATTAATCGGGTAGTACAACTAAACAGGCGAATGGCATTAAGTCTTGCGCTAAATCAGCTCAAGATATAACACCTTCACTTCATTACAGTTAAGAATTAGACGACCTTCATCTTAAGAGAAACTCAAGCAAACTGAATATCCTGACCGAGGAACTGAAGGTGATAGGCAGAACCAGCGTTGTATGCCCTGTGCACGGAGAGACGTTGCCGAGTGTCAATACAATTGGGAATTACTGTGCCGCCCAAAAGAATAGGCCAGATATGGAATTCTTAACATTCAGAGATTCGCAGCCACTCTAACACTAGGCTGGCTTTGGTTTGGGTGGACGGGCATGGACGAAGCGAAATATTGGATCACCATGGGGAACGCATGCACCAGCAAGGATAGAGAACTTTTGGCTGATGATGCAGTGACCTTGAGGAATCGCGAGAAGGCCAAATCCTGGAGTTCGCTGATCTCGGTCCACGCCCGGCAGCCTTTGAACATTGCGCTGCCCATCTATGCCCTTGTTGTCCCGAAAGCCTTGTTCCGGCTCGCGGTCGTGACTCGTGAGAGAGTGAGAGTGAGACGAGTGTGTGTCAAACAAATGGTTTACTCAATTTTTCTCATTGTATTCCTCCCTCTAAATAGGGGGTGTGCCGGCTAGCGGCTTACAACAATGAACAATCCGGTCACACTGTCACTCCGACTCGCCACTATTGACAACGCCAGGACTCGAAAACACTATAGCTGACGTCTAACACGTCCTATCTACCCTTTCTGCACTGGTGTTGATACACCACCTCAGGACACCGGCTATAGGATGCACTCGGCTATCCGACATCCGGCTCCCTGCTTGGAACCGACGTCTGACTGCCGCACTCTCCCTCGGATCATCATATCCGAACAGACTCTGGCTCGGACACACTTCCTTGACTCGGGACAGACCCCTAAGTCGGAACTCTACATGCCGGCTCCCCACTAACGGGAAGTCGACTGGACACACAAGTCTATTCCAACAGCCCCGCGGGGTTTCCCATCGAAGTCGTCGAATAGTTTCCGATGTCTTCCATTCCTAACTAGAGATGGAACTATCCGCATTTGGGTATTGCGCCGTCTGCTTCGTTTCATGGTACAGGGATCAACAACCACCTGGTCGACGAGTTCCCTATGCTGGGGACAGAACTAATCAAGCATTGCTTGCGCTGGCGGAGAAGAATTTGGTATTTTTCAGAATAATTACAAAAAACTACGTCCTTGGTCAAAAGATGAACAAAGGAAAGTTGGGTGATGTTGGTTGCAATATACAGGCCGGTGAAGCTGGATGCTAGGAGGAACTATGCCCACTAGCGAGGAGAGTTTTTCTTTTCGGATATGATGATCCGAGCGAGAGCTAGTGAAGCGTTGTAAGTGGTTGTCAATATCTGAGTAGAAATGCATTCTCGTTGTTTAAAAGGAGCCAGACTACTCGGTCTGTTAGAGCACCTCTTAAAAAGGGTTGTTGAACTTGCTGCTTTTTACCATTGATTTTTTTGCTTTGAGTTTCTACTCTGTTAGTCACTGTTTGGGCGGCAGACAGCTGGGCCTCTCGTGCCGTCGGAGCTGCGGCGCAGTGGGAGTCTCCTGGTGAATCGAGCAGCCGGTGCATGATCAGTGAAAGTGAAACATACGTCCATAAATTCCATAGCAGTGACCAGTGAACAACCTTGACATTGGCAGATAAAGGAGCCAGTGTTAAATCCAACTAGAAAAAAGGTGATTTTGCTACTAAAGGTGATTTTGAACCCAAAAAAGATGATTTTGCCAGATAAAATAGCGCGATGTACTTGATGTCAAAAAAAGGTGCTTTGAGTATATATGATTGTAAACATAATTATTACCTAGTACAATAGAAAAAAAAAAAATATAAACAGTAGAAAAAACTGATAATGAATCTTTAATACTGTCTAGAAGTTCTCATCAATGATGCTTAACCTCCTTCTGAAAACCATATATTATTGACTTCTCGGCGTAGAAGTGCACACCATCGATGCTTCGTTTATTTACTATTAAGAAACAGATGACCTCCAATTCCACGGAATTTTGAGCAGATCAAGACTCAGGAACCAAACACGATATGCAGAACTAGCGGGGTCGTATGTCCTGTCATTTGTGAATTTCCATCTTAAGCGTCTTGAGGGTAAAGCATAGCACCGTAAAGAATCTCCCATAGCTTTTCGAACTCAAGAATGTGGTGCATGGCATGGAGAGACCTTGGCGCACGTCATCCAACTTTGGAATAAGTGTGATAAGAAACAGACGTTTTTTTCTCAAAAAAAAAAGAGCCTCTCCTGAAAATACAAGTTGTAGTATTTGATCGGAAGACGTTTTTTAAGTTGCCACTACTCCGGGCAAGCGGACTGACGTGGAGGCTATATTTTGGAGCTCCACATGGGCTGATGGCCTGCGGCCTTTGTACTGTCGAATATATAAGCAATTTAGTAATTGTTTTAATCCACTAAAATAGTAAACTGTATATAATTAAATAATAGAAATAAATTAATCATGCCATTTACTGAAAAAGTAGATAAACATAACGTATCTGGAGCAACTACTAAAATCAGAAAATCTAACAGTATATCAAAATATACGCATCGGCTCGACTCATTCGCGCAACAAGCGGCGCGTCGTGACACTACAGGAATGCTGCGTTGTGCCGACGGCCAATACTTTGTCGGGGCCGTCGGCATAGGTTCCCACGAGGCCGGCCCGTCACCCTAGCCGTCGGCACAGGTTTCCGTCCGCGAGTATAAAAATCAAATAGAATTGCGCGTGCTGCGTCTTGAACCTGGGTCTCACGGGCACAACCATCGTAGCACAGCCAATGGGCTACGGCTCAGGTTATGTGTTTTCAAGAATCACAACGCATATAAACCGATCAAAGAGAAATTAACTGAATTTAGACGGAAAACTTCAGATTCCGGCTGAAGTCAAAATAACCTCCCATTATTTTTGTCCTATGACCAAATTAAGCAACCCTAGCAAGCACCTCTATTTTTTTCACAAGTCCAACATATTATTAATTTTGTGCTCACATATGTGCCGAAAAAGAATATTCTCCCATGTACAATGTATTTTATGATAACTAATCCTCCAATTCAGATTCTAACGTGTTTGTATGGCCAACCCTTAAACTCTTACAAAAGTAAATGAGGAAACCCAATTGGTCTACCCATTTGATGCCGGTCCCAAGGAGTAGATGACGCACGCCATACGGATCATCAGGGTTCGTCAATAATCTGTAAGTATGCGTCGGGACCACTTGAATTTTTTTTGAGGTGATTAATTATGCTCCAGTTCAGATTTTTATGTATTTACTATAACTCTCAATTCAGTTTATTATGTTTAAAATATTTTTATTCATTTTTAATGTATATAGATAAACCGAATAGCAATATGTATATAGTTTCGCCAAAAATAGTCATCATGTTTTTTACCCTAATCTTCATTTGTATATATCTATTTATTACTCTCAATTAAGTTTAATATGTTATTATTCATTTTCTTTGTATATAGCTACTCTGGTGTGTGACCGGCTTCACTTTCTCTCTTCTAAGTGTGTGGACTTATAGTTGAAAACTCCCATTTCGGGCAAAACAGGGGGAATCTTTGCAAGGGTTGGGGTGGATCTTGGTTTCCCACGTTCGTATGTCCTTACCTAACACAAACAATCAAAAAGATCCACTTGCCTATCCCCTTTCGACTTCGGTCAAGGGTGTAGACGGGAACTTTGAATTTTTTTCCAGTGGGTCTAGGGTTTCGCCGAAGAGGACACCGGAGCGTCGGAAACCCACCCAAACCTAGGTGGTTCCATACCATGTGTATAAAAGTGTATTGGGTGTTTCAAATGTCCAAGAATCTACTCTGGTGTGTGACCGGCTTCACTTTCTCTCTTCTAAGTGTGTGGACTTATAGTTGAAAACTCCCACTTCGGGCAAAATAGGGGGAATCTTTGCAAGGGTTGGGATGGATCTTGGTTTCCCATGTTCCTATGTCCTTACCTAACACAAACAATCAAAAAGTTCCACTGGCCTATCCCCTTTCAACTTTGGTCAAGGGTGTAGACGGGAACTTTGAATTTTTCCAGCGGGCCTAGGGTTTCGCCGATGCGGGGCCCCGGAGCTTCGGAAACCCACCCAAACCTAGGTTGTTCCATACCATAGGTATAAAAGTGTGTTGGGTGTTTCAAATGTCCAAGAATATACTATCGTGTGTGACCGGGTTCACTTTCTCTCTTCTAAGTGTGTGGACTTATAGTTGAAAACTCCCACTTCGGGCAAAACAGGGGGAATCTTTGCAAGGGTTGGGGTGGATCTTGATTTCGCATGTTCCTATGTCCTAACTAACATAAACAATCAAAAAAGTCCAGGCCTATCCCCTTTCGACTTCGGTCAAGGGTGTAGACGGGAACTTTGACTTTTTTCCAGCGGGTCTAGGGTTTTGCCGAAGCGGGGCCCCGGAGCGTCGGAAACCCACCCAAATCTAGGTTGTTCCATACCATATATATAAAGTGTGTTGTGTGTTTCAAATGTCCAAGAATATACTATCGTGTGTGACCGGGTTCACTTTCTCTCTTCTAAGTGTGTGGACTTATAGTTAAAACTCCCACTTCGGGCAAAACAAGGGGAATCTTTGCAAGGGTTGGGGTGGATTTTGATTTCCCATGTTCCTATGTCCTTACCTACCTTCGGTCAAGGGTGTAGACGGGACCTTTGACTTTTTTCCAGCGGGTCTAGGGTTTCGCCGAAGCGGGGCCCACTACTAGGAAAACCACTATTAGTGGCGCACCAAATCAACATTCTGTGGCGCACCCGGCCAAATTGCTGGGTGCGCCACAGAATCCTCGCCACTAAATTTTTATTTCTGTGGCGCACCATGGAATGCGCCACAGAAATCCACTTTCTGTGGCGCACCTGGCTTGGTGCGCCACATAAATGTGGATTTCTGTGGCGCACCTGCCAGGTGCGCCACAGAATTCTGAAAATTTCAAAAAATTCAAAAACTGCAAAAAAAAGTTTCAACAAAAATCAGAAAAATCAAAATATGAAATAATATAAAAAATCCTATTTATTCGAATTATTTTCAGATTTTTTGAATCTTTTGAACTCCACCTTCCCGCTAGGTCACCCATCCTCAAAGTGCTCCAACCCTAGCACGCTTAACTTCTAAGTTCCACCCACTTCACCTACCCTTGTGCTACTCAAGTTCTTATTGATATATATAACATATGAATCCTCTTAAGTCTTGTATGTGTGTATGTTACCTATGTGTTATAAATGTGCGTTTTTAAAGTTCAGATTTTTCAAAAACTTCTAAACTTTGAAAAGGAGATTAAAAGTTTCAAAAGATCCAAAAAAACTCAAAAAACTTAAAAAAATTCAAAAAATCCAAAAAAATTCAAAAAATCTAAAAAATCCAAAAAAAATAAAAAAAGTCAAGAAAAGTAAACAATCTTCTTTGTTATACATTTCTGTGTCTTTTTTGAAATTTTTGAAATTTTGAATTTTTTTGAATTTTTGAATTTTTTTGATTTTGCTGCGAAAAATCGTCTGTTTGAAATAACTTTTTTTTCTTTTGGAATTTGAGGAATCTGTGAATTGCTGACCGGGAAAACCCGGGTGGAATCGAGTTCGGATTTTTTTCACGATTTTTTTGACATATTATTTGCGTTATTTCGACGTCGTATGCAAAAGTTATGGCCGTACAAAGATTTCTTTTTCATTTGTTGCAGAAAAGGTCAAAATTCATATTTCAAAATTTCTACACGTACTAGACACTCATACCTAGCCACATGTCAAAGGGTTTTAATTTTTGAATTTTATTTCATTTTCTTTTAATTCCTGCAAGACTAAAAAAGGCGATCCACGGGGGGGGGGGGGGGTGGGATTTGAAAAATGAGATTCTGTGGCGCACCCAGCTTGGTGCGCCACAGAATGTGACCTTTCTGTGGCGCACCTGCCTGGTGCGCCACAGAATGTCAACTTTCTGTGGCGCACCTGCCTGGTGCGCCACAGATTTTTTTTTTCAATTTTTTACCTGCCCCCTGGATAACTTTCTGTGGCGCACCAGGCCTGGTGCGCCACAGAATTATATTTCTGTGGCGCACCAATTAGGGGTGCGCCACAGAATACAACCTACCTATAATGGTTTTCCTAGTAGTGGCCCCGGAGCGTCGGAAACCCACCCAAACCTAGTTTGTTCCATACCATATGTATAAAAGTTATTTTTGGCACTTAGAAAAATGGAAAATGATATTCATAGTAATATTTTAAAAATTGTTTTGGCTACAATGTTTGCCATACCAAGACACGCATATGTGTCAATATATGGAAACTTTATCACAAACTATGGCATAGGGTCCACTTTGACCATTTTTTTCAAAGAAATAAAAGAAAGTGAGAAATACTCAAAAAGTGAAATCCTTTGGCATGGACTCCTTTTATGTGTACTAGTTGCTAGGAATAATGAGAAACATGTGTTTTGACAAAGTTTCCAAAAAGCTTCTTCACAAAAAGGTCAATCGTCTATAGACATGTATAAGTTTCGAGTCAAATGACCTAGATATGATCATTCCCGTGTCATAGTTTGTGATAATGTGCCCATATTTGACACATAGATGTGTCCTAGCAATATTAGGAATTTTCTCGGTTTGTACCTATTTTCTCCTATTTAAATGACTTTATGCATATTTTCCGAAAGTAATTCAATTTTGAACTACAAGTGTGTGATAGTTTGCTCTGAATTTTTTACAAAAATCCTTTTAAGATACACCAATAGTGGTTATATCACAGAACCATCGACAATTTTGAAAAATGCGACCCCTTTGGTAATCTGGTTCAGGAATAAGTGGAATTTTGGACAACAATTTATCTTTTTTTTCTGGATCCTAAGTTCTATTTCATCGAGAGAATGGTGAAACATAACCTCTTTTATCTATTATATATGCCTTTTTTCTATTGAATAGTCTTTGCTCATGTGTTGCCGACGGATGGAAATATGTCGTTTGTAGTTTTTGTTGCACACGCTGGGCGTGGAATGATACTGCTCTCACTGATACAATAATAATGAAGTAGCATCTTGCTTGGTTTGTGGCACAAAACCGACATATTAGTCGGATTCATAAATATTTCTGCTAGGAGCGAAAAACTCGCTTTGTTATCTGTTTTAATATTTATAGCAAATATGTCTGTGCGTTGGTAAGATTGAACAAAGTTATAGTTAGAAAGTGGACAGTAAATTGGTCTCTTAAATTTGCAAAATTTAAATCACCGAGTTAGTCTACTGCTTCCACCTCTCCACAAGTGTCGTGTGAGGAACGAACGTGGTGGAAGGCGTTGGATGCATGGGAATATGAGATGGCAAGTCAAGAGGGAGTTCGGTATGGGTGGACACTGCGATTGGTGGAGAGTGGAATCGATGGTTTTTCGGACATCATTTTTTATATCTTAAATTTTTAGTTTATAGGTATTTTCCATATAGATATTATTTGATCTCGTGGGTTAGAAATCTTAGGTATTTTTTTCTTAGGTCATACAAATTTTAGATCAAAATTTCTTTGAGTATCTCCTTTGAAGAAATATCTATATATCATGTCGCATGTTTTTCTATGCCCTTTATTAAGATGTAATAAAATGCACTTTTAATCATTAAGATTTTGAGCAGACACGTTGAACAGGCAATCAAATCAGTGACGGTTAAACTGCCTAATTTATGTCACATGTGTTGTCGTAGCCATGTTGAGTGACACGAGAAATCTGAGTGAGCGGGGAATAGACTAATTCAGCTGAAGTGTAGGATATATTCTAGTTGGGGAGAGAGTGAAATAAAATAGATGAAAACACAACACTATCTAAAATCTTCAAGCATTTTCAGTGAATATAGAAGCGTATGTTTTGAAAAGCTGGCCAATGAGACGCGAGGAACCGTTTCCACGCGGATCACATCCTTGTACGCGATCTTAGCCGTTCATCACACACGCATCGAGCGGTGGAAGTCTCCCGAGAAACCAAAACCACCAACACCCGCAGCCCGACGTCACACCAAACCAAACCCTAATCCCCATTCCCCAACCCCGCAGCTCTCCTCTTTTCCTCCCTGCCGCCTCCTCTCCCCAATCCTCTCCCGATCCAGATCCCTCCACCGCCGCCCCTCTCATCTCGCTCTCCTGCTCTCTTCCCCGATCCAGATTCTAACTCCCCGCCGCCGCCCCTCCTCCTGCTGCTCACCGGCGCGACCGACGCCTCTCCGCTGGCCGGCCACGCTGCTACCCCCCACGAACGGCGCCGCGACGAGGAGCTCCACGCCGCCGCCATGGCCGCCGTGCCCCCTTCTACGCGCCGCACCTCCCCAAGAACGGCCCATCTTCGAGGAGGTCGACGCCCACCAGGATCGCGCCGCCACTATGGCCGCGCCACCCCAAGCTCCGACGACCACAGGGAGGGAGGCCATGCTCGCCGCCGGATGTGCCCACCTCGACATCCAAAAAGGTCCATTTTTTTCCCTTTGCTCGCGTTCTGATACATTGCCACATCCTCCCGTCTTTCTGCTGCTGAAATGATGTCCGATTTGGTAGCCACACACTCTGTCCTTCTCCGGCGAGAGGACGCCGTCCTGCTGCTCCTCTAGCACGCCCGTGAACGACCACTACCTGCTACTCCAGCCCATACGCCGTCCGTTCGTCCGTTCAGGTAATCCCTCCTCCATGATGGCCCTTTTGCTGCTCTTCTCTCTCTTGTGAATGCTCTATCTTCTTGCTCACCACAAGGATTCGAGTATCCACCCACGAATTTTCCAATCCCTCCACCGGATCCTTGATCCCTACTGACCCCACTTCGCTTATGCTCTCGCATATCCAAAGGTGCTTTCATCCTCCGGCCTCTTAGACAAGGACATAGATGCAAGGCACCACGTCCCTCGCGAACGTCCATGGCGACGTGTGGTTGTACGAGGCCGACGCCCATGGCGCTTCGCGACTTCGCCAACGTCCCCGACTGTCGGGGGAATACTTTCTGGATTAACCCGCGGCCCAGTGCGGCTTACCTTACTCGCACGGACAAAAGCCCACATGGGATCAAGCCCAACATTGAACCGCCACAAGGGGAAAAATCTAGAAGACATATCCCAGAGGACATGAAGACCAAGTAGTCTCCAAGTAGGTCTATGTGGACATATTCCTTGTGGAAGAAGTTTCCTTTGTAACCTGACGAGCCTCTGTGTATATAAAGAGGACTCGCAGGACTTAGACGGGGTCAAGCTATCAAGCCCTAAACCCTAGCTCATACGGCGAGTACCAGATCGGATCGCCTCCATTGTAACACCTCGATTATCATATCAATACCAATCTAGGGTAGGCAGGAAGTAGGTCTTTTACCTCACATTGAGGGGGCCGAACCTGGGTAAATCTGTGTTGATCTTTGTTCCTGCGATCCCAAGCTCGGAGATGCTTGACTCGCGTAATCCCACACCTACGAAGTCATCTATGACACCTGACGTGACAAACCCACGACAGTTGGCGCCCACCGTGGGGCCTGCGGTCAAGAGCGTCACGTTCCGCGCAGGATCCATGAAGGGAGCTGAAGATCTTGTTGTTGGCCGTATCATCACGGTCAATGGCACACCCTCATGACGATTCAAGCTGGGGGCCGGAAGCAGATTACTTGGAGACCGGCCACGTCATCCCGTTTGGATCCATCAACGTCTTCGTTGGCTTCATCGGTGGCAGGTCCATTAGCTCGGTCCAAGAAGGCGATCAGTAGAAGAAGTCGCCGATGATGGGGAAGAATCCATGGAAAGCATGGACTCGCAAGAGTTTGGGTCCATTGTACCTGCCTTTGAAGAAAGTTGCTGGGGTTACCCACCAGAAATCGCATTATCACCAGATCGAGAGACGGCGCAAGTCGCGGTTTACACGACCGGAGGAGCAGGTGCATCAGGAACTGCTGGAGAAGCCGAGGCATCGGCACCCCCAAGCAACCCACTTCTTGTCCCTGTGTCAGCCACGAACGCCGCCCTCCGTGCAACAGAAATTGAGGCCGCCAGGGCCGAGCTCCTGTATGAGGTTCGAAGGATGGAAGAAGAGCGCCGCAGGCTCGATCAGATAAACCAAGGAATCCAACAGGAGCGGCAAGAGTAGCCGCGCTGGCTGCGACTCAACGACAGGTTGACTCGCAAACACAACTGCGCGCGACTCAACCAACAGTGGAAATCCCGCTTACTCCAGCCGCGGGAGCGGGAATCCAGACGTTGCGGAAGGATGGGGACCAACAAATCAAGAGACCCAGCAACAACCAAGGAGGTTTCACACCCCGCAGGGCCATTACCAAACCCTGTCGATAATATGTATGCGGCTAATATCTTGACTCAGATGGTACCAACAGGCGATGACCCGGTCAATGCTGAGGCACGGCGCGCGATTCAGATGCTAAGTACAGCAGTCCTGCAACAAGCCAATAGGGCAGAAGCCGAAGCACAGCTGCCCTCGTACCAGCCAATCACAGGATTGCAGCAGAAAGAAGCGTCCAAAGCAGGCCACCAGAGAACATATCAGGAGTCGCACAGAGGCAGCAGGAGCAAGTCGCAGAAGGCAGGCGAATATGCCAGTGATGCAAACGCGGCCCGCAGAAGTCAACAATCCAACGGGCACATCCACCCTGTCCTCGCGGCTCAAGGGCCCAGCATGTTTTACTGAAAGGATCAGATCGGAACCTTTTCCTGAAGATTTCAAAGGGCCACGCAAGGTGGCAAACTACAACGCCAGCATGGATCCAACCACCTGGCTGAACAATTACGAGATGGGGATGAGCATTTTGAACGCCTCAGAGGAAATATGTGCAAGGTACCTCAACATGATGCTAGAAGGTGCAGCGCACATATGGCTGCAAAATTTGCCTCCCAACTCTATAAATACTTGGGAGGAACTGAAGGATGCCTTCGTTAAGAACTTCCAAGGAACTTGCAAACGACTCTGCAATATAGAAGATCTCGAGCGTTGTGTCCAGAAGGAAGGCGAGTCAAGTCGCCATTGGATGAAAAGGGTGGCAGAAATAATACACTCCTCAGATAATATACCACCAAGCTCAGCCGTCCTGGTAATGGAGAAAAACTGCAAGTTTGAGCCGCTGATTCATAAGCTGGGTCGCATGAAAGATAAAGTCAAGAGCCTCAGCGAGGTAATGGCTGCGGCTAACAAATATGCCGGCTCAGATAAAACCAGAGACGCGTCAGACGGAGAAGAAGAGGAGGTTGCTGCCAAAGGAAAGAAAAACTCCAACAAGCCCCAAGCAGCAAACAAGCCACAACAACGCGAATCAAAACAAACGCAAAAACGAAGATGGTCACTCAGGGCTCGTCGCCAACGCGTGGAGGATTCAGAGGCCAGCGGGAAGGGGCGAGGATACGGCTCCCGTCCAATCAATATGGAAGAAGTTTTTAATCGGCCGTGCGACCTTCATGCAACAGGTGATGGACGGCCAGCGGACCATACCAAGGCACAATGCACTATTACAAGAAGTGGAAAGAAGAAAGCCAGCACACAGGGGAAATTCCCACGAAGGAAACCCGGTACGGCTCATGACGCAAATTGGGCAGCACACACGAGCAACCCCAGGCAAACGGGGCAGTATCACACAATAGTTATCGACACCTCCAAAAGGGAAGAGAAATTGAGTCGCAGGAGTCAACAGGTGAACGCCGTGATACCAGCAACGCCCAATTGGCTAAGGTGGTCCGAGCACACAGTAACTTGGAGTCGCGACGATCACCCGCCACAAGTACGGGAACCTGGCAAGTTGGCGCTGGTTGTGGCACCACGTAGCAGGATACAAGCTGACCAAAGTGCTTATGGATGGAGGAAGCAGCATTAATATCTTGTACTACGATACGTTCCAGCGTCTAGGACTCAAGGATTCCAGCCTGCAGCCCACGTCAACCGTGTTTCACGGCATTGTCCCAGGAAGGTCCGCACAGCCGCGGGAAAATAACCCTAGGGGTAACTTTTGGGACAGAAGAGAACTTCAGAAGCGAGTTCCTATGTTTCGAAGTGGTAAAATTCCAAAGCCCATATCACGCCTTGTTTGGAAGAAGAGCTTTTGCTAAGTTTATGGCCAGGCCATGCTACGTGTACCTACAGTTGAAGATACCAGGACCAAAAGGGGTCATCACAGTGTACGGAGATAGAGAAAAAGCGATAGAATGTGAAGAAGGAGATGCGGCCTTCGCAGAATCTGCCTGTGCCGCGGAAGAGCTAAAAGGTTATAAGTCGCAGGTGGACCCAAATGACATGAGTGTTACCACGCCATCTGCCGAGCCACCAATGAAATTCAAAGCGGCCCAGGACACCAAGCAGATAAATCTTGTTCCTGGCGACTCATCCAAGCAAACCAGCATTGGAGCACACATGGAAGAAGAGCAGGAGAAGGCTCTCGTCGCTTTCCTTCAGGAAAATAAGGACATCTTCGCATGGAAACCGTCAGATATGCCAGGGGTACCAAGAGAATTAGCAGAACATAGCCTCAAAGTGAACCCTGCGGCTAAACCAGTGAAGCAGCCACTACGGCGTTTCCACGATGATAGAAGAAAGGCAATAGGGAGGAAATAGCTCGCCTACTGGCTGCAGGATTCATCACGGAGGTATACCATCCAGTGGGTGGCAAACCCAGTATTGGTTATGAAAAAGAACGGTACGTGGCGAATGTGCGTTGATTACACCAGTCTTAACAAAGCCTGTCCAAAGGATCCATTTGCTTTGCCGCGAATCGACCAAGTGATTGATTCAACTGCTGGGTGCGAGCTGTTATGCTTTTTGGATGCCTATTCAGGCTACCATCAAATCAAGATGAAGAGGGAGGACCAAGAAAAGACGTCCTTCATCACACCCTTTGGAGCTTTTTGTTATGTCAGCATGCCCTTTGGGTTGAAGAACGCAGGTGCGACTTACCAAAGATGCATTCAGAATTGTCACATGAGCAAATAGGTCGCAACGTTCACGCCTACGTGGATGATATTGTGGTTAAGTCGCAAGTTGGCCAGGATCTTATTAGTGACCTGGCAGAGACATTCACAAATCTCAGAAAATACAACATGAGCTCAACCCCACAAAGTGCGTCTTTGGAGTACCAGCAGGAAAGCTATTGGGTTCATAGTATCAGAAAGAGGCATTGAGGCCAACCCTGACAAGATAAAGGCCGTGATGGATCTCCAAAAGCCAGAAAAGATAAAAGATGTGCAGCGACTTACCGGTTGCGTGCAGCTTTGAGTCGCTTTATATCAAGATTGGGAGAGAAAGCACTACCTTTGTACAGATTGTTGAAAAATCAGACACCTTCGTTTGGGATGCAGAGGCCGACGAAGCTCTAACAGCCTTAAAACATCAATTGACAAATGCTCCAGTTCTGGCGGCTACAAAGGATAAAGAGCCCATGCTACTATACATAGCGGCAAATTCCCGTGCTTTGAGCGCTGTCATGGTTGTGGAGAGACAAGAGCCTGGAAAGGAATACCCTGTCCAGAGACCAGTATATTACGTGAGCGAAGTCCTCACAACTTCCAAGCAGCATTACCCCCAGTGGCAGAAGTTGGTGTTCGGAGTGTGGTTAGTTCAGCACCGTTAGCAGATATCATCCGTAATCGAGAAGCTACTGGAAGAGTCGCTAAGTGGGCGATCGAGTTGGGACCACATCATATCAGCTATGAGCCGCGCACATCAATTAAGTCACAAGCCCTCGCAGATTTCATCAACGATTGGACAGAAATCCAAGTCGCTCCTAGCATGGCAGAAACCAAATACTGGACCATGCATTTTGATGGGTCAAGACAGTTGCAAGGCTCGGTGGCTGGAGTTGTTCTAACATCCCCCAAGGGAGACAAGCTGCGGTATGTGCTACAGATACACTTCAACTGCACCAATAACGTGGCAGAGTATGAGGCACTGCTTCGTGGTCTACGTATAGCAAAGGAGATGAACATCAGTTGCATACGCTGTTTTGGTGATTCAGACTTGGTGGCACAGCAGGTCTCTGGGACGTGGGACAGCAAGGATGCGAATATGGCTACATACAGAAGAGAGGTGGACAGAATTGCTGGACACTTCACTGGACACCAAGTTGAACATATTGATCGGAGACAAAACGAAGCCGCACATGCCCTGTCTCGACTTGGATCCAATAGACAGTCAGTCCCACCCAATGTTTTCTTGGATGAACTGCACAATCCATCAGTACAACCTCCAGCAGAGATTGACATTGCAGAGCCAGAGGACGATTCAACTTTAGTCGCAGCCCTGCATGAACAGCCAGGATGGACAGAGCCATACATGGCATATTTAAGTCGCGGAGTGCTGCCAGACGATGAGATTGAAGTGCGCAAAATTACACGGCGATCCAAGGCCTATACAATCATCAACAACGAATTATACAAGCGCAGCGTGTCAGGAGCATTTCAAAGATGTGTCTCACCAGAAGAGGGACGAAAAATCTTGCACGAAATTCATTCAGGCGACTGTGGCCATCATGCTTCGTCAAGATCTTTGGTGGCAAAGGCGTTCCGACATGAATTCTTCTGGTTAATAGCATTAGCAGATGCAGAGCAAATTGTCAGAGTGTGCGACAGATGTCAAAGATACGCTAGGTAAGATCACATGTCAGGTCAAGCGCTCCACACAATACCCATCACATGGCCTTCTGCCGTATGGGGTCTTGACATGGTAGGGCCCTTCAGACGGTCTTCAAATGGAAAAACTCACCTCCTGGTCATGGTGGATAAGTTCACAAAGTGGATAGAAGCAGAACCTGTGGGAGATTGCGAGGCTGAAACAGCAGTCAAATTCTTGAAGAAGGTCATATTCCGCTTTGGGTACCCCCATAGTATCATTACAGACAACGGGAGCAACACCTCTGAAGGACCTACACAGATATTTTGCGCAAACAATGGGATAAGGTTGGACCTCACGTCAGTAGCACACCCGCAGAGCAATGGACAAGCTGAGCGAGCTAATCAGGAATTTCTCCATGGAATTAAGCCGCGCCTTATTGAAAATGTTGAAGCATCTCCAGGATATTGGGTGAGGAATTGCCAGCAGTACTGTGGAGCTTAAGAACAACCCCTAACAGATCCACAGGGTTTACACCATATTTTATGGTCTATGGAGCAGAAGCAGTCATGCCCAGTTGCGGCTTACATCGAGACAGATAATGAGATAGCTCGGCAAGACTCGGTGGACACATTAGACGAGGTTAGAGATTGGCAGCATCAAGGTCAGCGGTATATCAACAAGACTTGCGACGCTATCATGCCAGACGCATCAAAATACGCAGAAGGCGACCTAGTACTGTGACTTAAACAAGATAACAAGGGAATGCATAAGCTGTCCTCTCCATGGGAAGGACCCTACATCATCAGCAAGAAGCTAAACAATGGATCGTACTATCTGCTGGATGCAAGGGAAGAAAGCAGTGAACGCCATGATTTCGAGGATCGTCTCGAGGCACCTCGCCCTTGGAACGTCGCACACCTGCGACCGTACTATACATAAGAAAAGGCTAATTAGAGCCAAGCATCATCCTTTCCAGCTTTATAGCTGAGTATCATCACAGCCACTCAGGGCTAGAACTTCAACTTTGGTCGCCACCTAGGCGCGACCTATGCAACATCTGATCGCCACCCAGGCGCGATCGACCCTTGTATCAGAAACCGGCTGCCACCTAGGCGCGGCCGTAAACTTTGTATCATTTCTGGTCGCCACCCAGGCGCAACCGACCCCATGTATCATCCTGGATCGCCACCTACGCGTGATCCAACCCTATGTATAACACTCGGTTGCCACCAAGGCGCGACCTTATGTGTCATCATAATCAAATCTTATCATAGCTTAGCCTATCATGGCCATATCATTATGTTTCTTGGGGGCTTTGTTACCCTGAAACAGCCAACTTATTGGCAATTATCAAACTTACCTTAAGTCGGATTGCTACTCGCATTATGTGGCCAAAGTACTGGGGTGTGGCGTCAATCGAGCTTGATTGCCTATCATGGCCGCTCTCGACACTGAACAAACATGTTCCTAGGAAATACTGAGTCGCGCGAGTGCCCACTTAAGGATTCAGATGGCCTAACAAGAGGTCGATGTACTGCTTATAGTACGGCAACACCAATTACAATTACTTGTATCTTAACAATTGTTTTATTCATGATATCAAGTTACAGGTGAGGACCTTCAAAAATCTCTGAGAAGAATTGAGACGATTATCACGTTACATCCTCTCAATCCTTGGGGCTACATCATATTACCATCAAAAATTTGAAGATGGATCGTCATCAAGTTTTGAAGCTATCAGGCTACTCTAACAAAGAAGGTCATGAAGTCAGATAATCCTCCAGGTGCGAGTCAAGGCCAATCCAGCGCAATTATAAGTCGCGAAATAAGGAAAAGCGCGGCCTATACATTCAAGATCAAGAAATCCTATGAAGTTCAGGCCACGCTTGGGGGCTAATGTCGGGGGAATACTTTCTGGATTAACCCGCGGCCCAGTGCGGCTTACCTTACTCGCACGGACAAAAGCCCACATGGGATCAAGCCCAACATTGAACCGCCACAAGGGGAAAGATCTAGAAGACATATCCCGGAGGACATGAAGACCAAGTAGTCTCCAAGTAGTTCTCTGTGGACATATTCCTTGTGGAGGAAGTTTCCTTTGTAACCTGACGAGCCTCTGTGTATATAAAGAGGACTCGCAGGACTTAGACGGGGTCAAGCTATCAAGCCCTTAAACCCTAGCTCATACGGCGAGTACCAGATCGGATCGCCTCCATTGTAACACCTCGATTATCATATCAATACCAATCTAGGGTAGGCAGGAAGTAGGTCTTTTACCTCACATTGAGGGGGCCGAACCTGGGTAAATCTTTGTTCCTGCGATCCCAAGCTCGGAGATGCTTGACTCGCGTAATCCCACACCTACGAAGTCATCTATGACACCTGACATGACAAACGCACGACACCGACCTCTGCAAGATCTTCTACGAGATCCTCGTCAACGCCGCCGACAACAAGCAGCGCGACTCCAAGATGTACTCTCTCCGCGTGGACATCGACGTCGCGTGCCGATGCATCTCCGTGAACAACAACTGGGATGGCCGGCTAGGATTTTTTTTGTGACATCTGTCCAACCTGTGCCGACGGCATTGCCGTCGGCATAGGTGCTGCCAGCGTGGTCGGCCGCCGTGGGCCCCACCTTCCCTCTGCCGACGAAATGTGTGCCGACTGTCCCTTTTGGCCGTCGGCAAAACCTGTGCCGACGGCTTTCATCTATGCCGATGGCCAGCTGGCCTGTGCCTACGGGCACCTATCCCGACGACCCTGTGCCGACGGTGGCCGTCGGCACAGGGGTATGCCGACGGTTTTGTGGTCTGTGCCGACGACTAAAAGGCGTCGGCATAGCCCCCTGTTCCTATAGTGTGAGGTGATGAGCGAGCGGCGGTGGGGGAGGATGACCAGAGTGTGCGGGAGAGAGCCTTCTGTTCTCACATGCTTACCAAGTAGCACAACACTCCACGTCTCCACCTTATAAGGTGGTGCAACTCTCTCCCAACTAACAATGTGAGAATAAACATTTGTCACACTGCATCCACAACCACGTGCACATGGGTTAATGAGAATTTCATAATTTTAAGTTGAGCTTTGGACCAAATACCCACTAGCAATGCTAGTCAAAATTTCAACATGTACATCGCGCTGTCCGTCTACAAGGAACATCAAGATCGTAAAGAAGAAAAGCACTACCATTGCTTCCCTTAAAAGGGGCGAGACTATTTGGTGTGTCAATGAACCTAGTATTTAAAATGGTTGTTGAGTCGTCTCCTTGTTGCTTTAACAATTTTCTGTTTTCCTTTTTGTTTCTAGTCTAATCGTCACGAGTTCGAGCTACGAACAGCAGATCCTCATGTGCCATCGGACCCACGAACCAGTGGGAAGCGAGCAGCGGGGCGAGTGGAAGTGATCGTCCCTAGATCACATGGTGGTGAATACTTTTTTCATTGAATGTTAGCAAACTCACTGCTAAATTCAATAAATAGATAGAAAGTTGATTCAGTTTATGAGGAAAAGCGGATCTAAAAACATATAACATGGCGCCTTTCAGTGAACCACACACAACTACAAAACCACGAGTCCCTCTAAATAGATCCACCTCCTAGGCAACGCCCCGAAGAGAGAATGTGATGCGAGGTAGCGCCGTCATTGTCCGATCTAGAAAACTAGGTTCCCCTGAAGTATGTGAGGGAAGGCGGGTGGGAGTAGCTACATCGATGCCTGCCAAAACCTCTTGTATGTTTTCCCTCTGTTCTCACATACCCTTTGTAGGTTCCTGGTCATAGCGAGCAGCAGGGTGAGTCAAGACTCGAGCGTCCCAGAGTCCATGGCGGTAGAAAAACAAGACCATTCGACGTTAGCAAATAAAGGAGCCAGTGTCACCGTTGCTTCCTAGCAGCCTAGCACCCGCTCGATGTTAAGTCAGAGGTGACATCGGGCAGCCGGAAGAGGAATCATGCCGATGCTAGAGCTGGGAAGTGACGGGTGGGAAGCGGAGGCTAAACCTCAGCGGCCTGGCCTCTCAGCCCTTCGACGCAGCAAAGACGAGAAAACAGTCCCAATGCCTCTCATCTCTTAGCAGAGACATGTGTGTAATTTGAGTCGCCTATAGTGATAGTGTAGAAGAACACGTAGCTCTCCTTGTACTAGCAATGTATAATGTTGACGAGGAGGAGACAGAGATTCAGAGAGAGATGACGAACAGATATCCATGTGACATGTGAGGATACTTTCACGATGATATATAGTGCCCAAATGAAGGTGGTGGTGGAAGATGATTCAAAGTTACTATATGGAAGGATTGGAGAGATCACTTCAGATGTCTGAGCTACCCATCATTGTAGAATCAGATTGCTCCATGCTTGTCAGCGCAGTATCAAAATGATGCATACGGCCGGACTACTCCGTCTGTCAGCACCTCATTGTCTCTTTCCAACCACTGATTTATTTTCTTTCACATTGGTCACTTGTTTGGTTCACGCTCGTAAAGAAGCGTTTTCTCGACGGATGCACACATCGGTACTTTCATTTCCTATAGAAGAGGAGAGCGAAGGGCAAAGCCTGCCGAGAAACAACAACAACAATAACGATAGCCAAAGTTCGCGTGGTAGATCTGGTGTTCATCTTCAAGGAGAGATCCCCATGTATACAAGATATAACTGGTTATATGTTTGAGTGCTTCGATCCACTGTATTAACTATGATTGCACCCAATAATTTGTGAGACGAGTATTTCGGTGATTGCTAATCTTTAGTGCATCTACACTAATAATAAACATGATACACAAGGTTCTACATATATACTGACTCACCAAGGTTAACTCCTAACCACTTACTAACTGAGGTCGACAAAGACTGGCCAGGATAAAACAATCCTGGTCTGTGTTGGAAGACTGAGTACATATGTAGTTTGGCGACCGATCAAGATACTTCGGTTTATCAATATACTTCATGCAACGATAGCGAAAATGT
Organism: Poa pratensis; assembly: GCA_947311845.1. Taxonomy (NCBI): domain Eukaryota; kingdom Viridiplantae; phylum Streptophyta; class Magnoliopsida; order Poales; family Poaceae; genus Poa; species Poa pratensis. The sequence goes on along the minus strand of CAMZMU010000041.1, from coordinate 5,493,361 downwards.
GCTGGCTGAAAACAATAACATGCCGCTTCAAGTTTGACCATAGGTATCAACATGTTCCCGGTGCCTCCCATACCTAGACAGGAAATGCAGTGGATTTAATCGAGTAGAGCAACTAAAGTAATGGAACCAATGTGCAGTTGTACTAAAGAGTTAAGCCCGGTAGAATTTCAGAGGGAAGATGCGTGAGAGCAAAGTGGCTGAACAAAGCTGGATGCTCCGAGGAGGTCAAATACATTTGAGTAGTGAAGCTATAAAGATTGCAGATGTGTGCGGTGCGGAGAAGATATTGCTAATGTGTGGCATGCAGTAATGGGTAGGATCACAAAATCATTAAATTAATGACCTACATGCAGATATCTCGATCGTGTTCTTTCCTGATCATTGCCGGCCAAAGCTGGGTACGGATTGGCTGAATTTGCAAAAGACAAAGTCAGGTGAATTTTGTTCACTGACATGTCAGGCCCACCATCTGTGGGGTCCTCATGTAAATGGCTCAAAGTCAGCCCAAGTCAGCAGCGCCGCTAGTCTCAGTCGACCAAAGCTGTCTCTATGTTCCACCCCTACTGCATGCCCCTCCCACAACTCCCTTGGTAATTGGCATGCTAGGACTAGGACTGCAGCAAGCCAAATAATGTGCTTAGGGTATATTAAAGTTGTTACATATACCATTGTGCATAATTAATTATGTGCTTCCCCGCAAAAAAAATTAATTATGTGCTTGGATACCCAATGAACTTGTATTTGCGATGGAAAACTCTTTGGTTATAATTTCAGACGAATTTCGCGAAATTAACAATTCCTGGGCAGGGCGAGAAAACATAATATCGCACAATTTTTTTTGGTAACATTGGAAAAAATCCCCATACGAAACACTTCTAGGAGAAAGAAATGATGTTTCCATCATCAAGCTGGCTTCAGTGAACTGGTATAGGGTTCGTCAGTGGTCTACAAGGTGGTGTTCTCAAATCTCTACAATTCCAAATAATTTAACTTTGGTCTTTGAATTTGGACGATATTTTTGAAAATTTCCATCAAAATTTCCTTGATTTCTCAAATTTGTCAATCTCGGTCGACTGCGAGAGAAAAATGAAAATGAAATATTGAACTCTAGGCTGGTCCGATGAGAGAGTAGGGAAAGATAAGAATGTGAGAAAATATTTATCCAGACGAAAATGGGGGAGAAATATTTTAGTGTGGTATTTACATGGGAAATCATTTTTGGCTCATAAGTGCAGATGCACCCAAAACCCAAAGTAGATATTTTCAAATTAAAATAAAAAATAATAAGAAAAAATATGATGTACACCCGATTATTCTATGTTAGCAATAAACAATTCGTGACATTTTTTGTGACCTGGATTAAAAATAAAAATTCTGATGCTCCAAACTAAATTTAAACTAAACATTAATTTTTCTTTTTACACACCCTAAAAACTGTCTTTCTTCAACTAATTTTTTTGTGCGAATGTTGTCCGGATATTGAATGCGGCATTTTTATTTGGATGTTCTTACATTTTAAATGCAGTAATTTTTTTTCATAAGGGTACTTCTACACTCGCGATTCAACATTGTGTCCTATTTACATGTATTTGTGTGCTACAACTGAGCTTGTCGTGAGAAGGACAAATTCAGGAGCTCTGCTCGAGTCTAAGGCCTGCGGCCTTTTGATATTGCGCCGTCCATCTATGTCGACTCATGCAGCAAGGGAGTACCACAAAGCCGTCGATGATTTTCCGATGCTTGCCATTTCTAATTAGAGATGGAATTGATCAAGCACTTGTAGAAGAGAAGAATTGGTCATTTTCAGGATAATTACTAAAATAGTCGGTCTATTGGTCAATAGATGCACATAGGTAAGTGCGTGATGTTGGACAGACCTGCAAACGTTGATGCTAGGAGGAAGTATATGTTAGCGAGGAGGTTTTAAATTTCAGATGAAGTGGCCAGGGAGAGCTAGTGAAGCTGTAAGAGGTTAATCCAGATCGGAGACGAAAAGTACTACCATTGCTTCCTTTAAAAGAAGCCGGACTACTCGATCTGTCAGAGAGCCTATTTAAAATGGTTGTTCATTCACCTCCTTGTTGCTTTTCCAAATTAACATTCTTGGTTTCTATTTCTACTCCATTATGTTATTCACTAACGAGCATTCATTGGTCACTCAAGATAATTAACTTAATCTAATACGAGTTAGCTGAATTAAGGTATGACAAATGCCATAGCTTGGCATAGTTGGTGGTGTTTTGACTTGTGTGAACTTGGCACAAACGTGTATGTATTTTTGGCAGTGGAGTTATATTGTTGTACTATGGAGACCCTACATGACTTCTGTTACTAAAAACTATCATATTTACTCTTTGATTCGCGTTAAATGTTGGTCTAAATCAGCACAAGAAATAAGAATGTGCAACCAGGATAAAATTACGAGTTAGAAACCATGTATTATCTAATTCTTTGAGTAATAGTGCACACCATCAATGTTTTACCTTTTTACAATTAAGAGATGGTTAGATAATATTTCAGACTATCAATGTTTCACCTTTTTACAATTAACAAATGGGTGACCTCTATCTTTAAAGAGTTTCAAGCGAACTGAATATAACAGAACTCCACCTCACCCCCTCCCCTACCACGTCTCACGCGCGGGCGACCCTGGAGGGCGAAACCCTAGTTCCCAGCACCCCACTGCCGCAGATTCCCCTTGCCGCTGCTGCCGCCGACGCCGGTGGCGGTGCCCGATCGTCAAAGGTGGCGGGCTGATCTTAGCGAGCCCTGTCGGGCCTTCCTCGCGCGGAGTGGGACGGCAAGCTGGGCGGCGCTCGAAGCAGAATCGAGCGGCGGTACGGCGAGGTGGAGAGCAAGCTTGACCGGGTGGAAGCGGGGAGGGGGGGGGGGGGGCAGGCGTGAGGGCTGGAGGCGGTGGCGCTTCCTGCAAGCGACGGCGCGAGTTCTTGTCGGCGGCGCGGGACTTCTAAGGCCTTGGAGGCGGAGATGGTGGCGCGGCGGCAGCGCCCCCTGCGCTGGGCTCCTGGAGGCGACGGTGCTTGCGGAGAAGCCAGTGCGGGCGGCTCAGCTGCTAGCGGTGCGGGCCAGATAACCGGGCCTGATAGAGGGTTGCGGCAGTAGCAAGCTGTCAGGAGTTAGCAGCTGATGTGATGGGTCCACGATAGGAGTCGCACAGGAGGTGGAAGTTTGGTGGGGGATGTGGTTTGATGGAGTGCTCTCGTCGTGATGGCTGCGGGAGTTCCACGACTGTATGGCTATGGCGGTGAAGTGATGCAGCGGCGGTGGTTTGAACCATACGAACGGCTGCACCAGTCCGGTGGGTAGGGAGAGAGGTGTGCGGCAGTCCAGATGAGAGTCTTGCACGCCTTTGGTCGGTGAAGGCGATGATGGCGCCCGTGGGCGTCGTTGCCCTCCTTGGAGGCGTTTCCGAGGTGTGTCGACACCTCCTCGCTCGCCCGTGCCGGTTGATGTCTCCAGGCGAAAGCCTAGATTCGGAGTTGGATTGGCGCGATGGCAGCGTCGTCGACGTTGTCACTCTCTTGTGAGCATCACGCTTGGAGACATGGCTTGGAGGTTCTGTATGTTGCCCTCCTCCGGTCCTTGCCACTGTCTACGGTGGATCTTCAGGGGCGCAATGGACGTCGTCATCGGCAACTCCAGGATAATGCCTTTCTCGGGGCCAGCCAAGTCTCGTCATTTACCTGCCTTCTCTCCTTTAGGCACGGATCCTTAACCACATGGTCGAGGAGTTTCCGATGCCTGCCATACCTAACTAGAGATGGAACTGATCGAGCACTGCTGGAAGAGAAGAATTTGATTTTTTCTTTAAGGATAGTTACCGGGTAAATTGGGTGCTTGCTGGACTTATATGTCCATTAGTGAGGTTGTTTCTTTTCTTTTCAGATGCAGTAGCAAGGGAGAGCTAGTGAATCTGTTAGAGGGGAGAGCTAGTGAATCTGTTAGAGGTTGTCAACATCTGGGTAGAAATGCACTGCTTGTTGCTTCCCTTATAAGAGCATCTCTAACAGAGCTCTTATAACGGCGAAACCCGTAAAAGTCCGGCGACTTAACGGGCCGAGGCCGGTTTTGTGGCCAGAACAGATACAGTAAAGACGGCTCTGCCCTAAACAGGATAAGGGCACCCGTGGACGTGCTCCGCTGCCCTGTATTTATGCCGGCCGAGGGCCATTTCACGGGTCGAACCCCTCACCCTCCCACCACCGCCGACGAGCAATCCGCCCACCGCACCACCGCATCTGACGCGCGCGATACAGCCGCCGTCTTTACAGATCCAGTGCCACCGCCGAGCTAGAGTTGCACCAAAGAGGGAGATGCGCGAGCTGGAGCGCCGCCGACGCGCGCAGCTCAACGGAGGCGAGGGCAGACTATTCGGTCTGTCAGAGCACCTCTTTAAATTGATTGTTGATTCACCTCCACTTCTACAGATTTTCTTGCTTTCATTTTCTACTTTGTTGGTCACTGGTTTGGGCGGCAGACAGCAGGGCCTCTCGTGCCATCGGAGCCACGACGCAGCCAGTGGGAGTCTCCTGGTGAATCGAGCAGCCGGCGAGTGAAAATGAAACGTACGTCCCTAAAGTCCATAGGAGTGAACAACCCTGTCATTGGTAGATATTTCACCGTCCATCTATGTCGACTGATGCTGCAAAGAAGGACGGCAAAGCCGTCGACGATTTTCCGATGCCTACCATTTCTAACTAGAGATAAAACTGATCATGCATTGCTAGTCTTTCAGGATAATTACTAAAACCGTCCATCCTTAGTCAATTGGTCAGTAGATGCACATAGATAAGTACGTGATGTCGGACAACTTTTTACTTTATCTGTTGGATTGCGGCTGTGTGCATTTTTCGATCCAGAGGCTGGATATAATACTTAAACCATTTGAGTAATAAAGTCATTTATCTAAAAAAGATAAGTACGTGATGTCGGACAGACCTGCAAACGATGATGCTAAGAGGAAGAATATGTCCACTAGCGAGGATGTTTTAAATATCAGATGAAGTGGCTAGGTAGAGCTAGTGAATCTGTAAGAGGTTAATCCAGATCGGAGAAGAAAAGCATTACCATTGCTTCTTTGAATGGATCGGAGAAAGTAATTTTATATCAAGATAACTTTGTCATTATTTATATTATTAATATGGTATATAAGATAATGACAAAATATTTATACCATGGCTATATGCATGATGCAGAGACCCGGGTTTATCTTCCATTAAAAAATAAATTTATAGCACAAAACTACTTAAGTTATATATGGATGAAGTGAATGCTAGTCCAAGCCTTACAGCTGCGGCTAAATCGAGCAAAAGACGCGATATGTGCATCTGACCAGAAGTAGTATATAGGCGATTTGTCTCTCGTTTATAAGAATTAAGGGGATCAAGCTATTATATGATTTTGTTGTCTCTCCTTGATACCATCGATGTGAATGTGGTAACCTGCTGCGAAAGTTATGTATATACATATTGAGATGAGTGAATTTCACTTTTTTACTCCCTAGTTATTCATTTGTGATATCCTGGATATCAGGGCCTCTCATGCCATCTGACCCACGTCGAGTATGGACCCTGCCGAATAACCCTCTTAGTGTTTATTTTCTTTCAGTTTCGTCAGGTTGGAGCGTCTTCCCCTAAAGTTCAGTTAGAAGTTTTTTCGTTCTGTTCATCAGCTCGCAGTTTGTGCGATATGAGCGAGTTCTTAGGATCTACCTAGATCACATCCCAAGTCGTGGGATGGCACTACTCAGCCGGGGCTCCAAAACAAGCCACGAAACAAATTTGTTTTTGATTCTGAATCCGCAAGTTGGATGCTCTGCCAAAACCTCTTGTATGTTTTCCCTCTGTTCTCACATACCCTTTGTGGGTTCCTGGTCATAGCGAGCAGCAGGGTGAGTCAAGCGTCCCAGAGTCCATGGCGGTAGAAAAACAAGACCCTTCGATGTTAGCAAATAAAGGAGCAAGTGTCACCATTGCTTCCTAACAGCCTAGCACCTGCTCGATGTGTCGGAGGTGACATTGGGCAGCAGGAAGAGGAATCCAGGCGATGCTAGATCTGGGAAGTGACGGGTGGGAAGCGGAGGCTAAACCTCAGCGGCCTGGCCTCTCAGCTCTAAGCATAGACGTGTGTGTAATTTGAGTCGCCTATAGTGATAGTGTAGAAGAACACGTAGCTCTCCTTGTGCTAGCAATGTATAATGTTGGCGAGGAGGAGACTGAGAAATATGATATCCATGTGACATGTGAGGATACTTTCACGATGATATATAGTGCGCAAATAAAGGTGTTGGTGGAAGATGATTCAAATTTACCTATATACCTGCATGACACAGCCACACAGGGGACAGCCAATACGATCCAACGACGCGAATTACTACTCGTTGGCCTGGATACATTAATATTATTAACATTTGGTTTATGTGAATGAAATTAAAATCATATTTATATCAGCAAACTAAGTTATGTACAGATAAAGTGAATGTTTCTAAGCCACGGTAAAATCAAACAGTATACGATTACCACCTTTGCATCCGTATTACGAACAGATGATGACATACTTTTCTTCGCTATCACTGAAGAGTGCATTTACGGTGGTTAGCAGTTACTTCTAAGTACTTCTCAATACATCGCTGCCATCATTGCGGCATGCCAGGCCATGGGCTCTCCCGGATTTTTTTTTTTTTTTTTGAAATGGGATCGAAGTCTCGGCCTCAGCATCATGATGATCCACACAACTTTTAATTAAAATCAAATATTCAGGTGTTTAAAATGTATCGAAATAAACGTTTACAACTTTCAAGGATCAGCCAAATTTGCTGCCCAAATCAACCATCTAAACAGCTCTTGGCCTGAGTTACACATATTGTAATCTCCTAGCGTGCTACGAGCCACCGTGGTTGAAAATAGCCCAGACCACCGCCATAAGTCAGGTACATCCAATATCCATAAGTGTCGCTCTCCCGGATTATTAGCAATCTCTACGCCAAGGACTCTGTGGTTTCTACCAATCCAGCTCTACAAAAATCAGGGTTTCGATGATCAGAGTAAGAACAATGATGTGCTCTCTACCCTTCGTTCAGTGCATTGAGGGTGGCATGATCACCGTCGACTTCATTGGTTTTGACTCATGGATATTCATCAAGTCATTTGGAAGTTCCACCGGAACATTGACATTTTTTATGCGAGAAACGAGATAATCCTCAGCAAAAACTAGCTTAGGTTGAATAACCAAGCTAATTTTCGTTTTCTTTCTGTTTCATCGGGTTAGACAGTCAGTATCTTACCATCTTCAGCTAAGTTTCAGTTAGCAGTTTTTCCTTCCTGTTGCTCAGCTCACGGTTTGTGCGATGTGACGAGCTCTTATGATCTACCTGGAGAACGTCCCGAGTCATGGGATAGCATGAGTCAGTCAGAGGTGCCATCGGGCAGTTGTATTTGGAATCCTGGCAATGTTCGAGCTGGGAAGTGACGTGTGGGAAGCACAGGCGCCACCTCAGCGGCCAGGCCTCTCAGCGTATCAACGGAGCAAAGACCAGAAAACAATCCCAGTGCCTCTCATTTCCAAGCAGAGACGTGTGCAATCCAAGCAGTCGCCTATAGCGATAGTGTGGAAGAACATGTGACTCTCGTTTTAACTTGTAACTGTAGCCATGTATATATAATGTTGACAAGGAGGAGACAAGGATGATGACGAATTAGTCACATATCCATGTGAGGATAAATTGATGATGGTATATAGTGCACTAGACCATTAAGGCGCGCTTGTTCGCGCACGTCTATTATAAGAAAAATATGACTAAAATATTTCAAATAGTGGAGCTGAATCTCGTGATGAATATTTTATGACTTCAAAAGAATAACTGTCACAGTAAAACAAAAAATATTCCCTTTTGTCAACTTGTGCATGAAAATGGAAGAATTGTTTAATTTATCAAATTCTGGTTACAATTTAACATGAACATCCTATAGGAATTTATGCAATGCTATATGGCAAAATAAACGTAGTTAATGTATTTTACCATGTGTCCAAGCACAATTATGATCTTTTGCATATCTTTTTTTTCTGGAAAGATACAATGTAATCCTACTATATATAAAAGCTTGCAGGATTCGCTGCCTGTCGTTCGTCCACGTCGCCTCCAATCCCTGGCCGTCCGATCGGCGCGATGGGCGGCCAGGATCGGGCCACGTCGCCTCCCGCAGGGCAGCACTGTAGCAGCCCTATTTTGACCAATGGGCGCGCGAAACGTCGCCCCGGTCGCCCCCGGTCACTCCCGGTCACCCGCCTGCACGATCTTTGGCGCAGCATTTTTGCAAAAAAATGCCCGCAAAGGACTGATTTGTGATTTGTGCAAACTGCAGGGGCTTCGGTGCAAAAAAGTCATGGCAATCCCTTCCCCCTCTTTCCTCTCGCGCTCGGCCGCGGCGTCGCCGCCGGCGCCGGCACGCATCACCGGCGTTCTACCCCGCCCCGGCCAAATCGGAGGCGACGGCTAGCTCCGCCGCGGCCGCCTCTCCCTCCTTGACGGGCGCCCCATGACGAGGCGCCGCGAGGCCGGCGCAATCACCGCCGCCGCGACCACGGGTGTCCGCCGCATTCGCGCGGCGGCCGCTCTGACGACCATTTGCGGGCGGCGCCGCCACCTAGGGATAGCGCGCGACGAGGCGCGGCCGATGCGGTAGGTCGCGCGCCCCAGGACGCGGTGGCGCGCCGGCGGCGTCGTCGGCGCCGCCGCTGCGGCTCGGCCCGCCGGTGACGTCACGCCGGCCATCAGCTGGCCCGTGGGCCACTCTGTGGGCAGGGCCGGCCGCGATTTTTTCCTTTTTTTTCTTTTTTTCTTTCCCTTTTCTTTTTATTCCACATTTCTTTTTCTAATAACTTATATATGTATCTTTTTATTCTACTTTTCTTTACCTAATAAATTTTAAATGTTTCCAAACAGCTCAAATAATTTTTAAACTTGCACAATTTCAAAATCTAGACGTTCTCAAATTTTGATTTCACCCCCGAAAAACATTGTACGAATTTGCATATTTTAAAATTTCAGCTCTCTTTCAAATATCACTATTTCCCAGACTTTTCGAAATCAAATAATTCATAGAAATCAAATAATTTATAAATGCATCCCTTTTCCATATTTCTGTACATCCAAATTCGAGCACAATTTAAACATGGATATTTTCAAATTACAATTTTCTGCACCACGATATTTATGAATACAACTCCAAATTAAATTTTCCTCCACCACGATGTCTACAAATGCAACAAAAATATGAACATGAGCACACCAATAAACGCTATCTATTCACGTCGTACGATCAAAACTCAAATTTGAATGTAATTCAAATTTCAAATTTCCACGTGCCTTCCAAATTTGTGTATTTTTCCGTAGACGTCAAAAGGAATTCAAATGCGTTAAAACTATTCAAAAAATGGATGACTTTCGAATTTGAACGATTTCCGAAATGCGGACAATCTTAAAACAGAAGCCTCATTTGCATTTCATTAATTCCCGAGTCTGCGCAATTTTTAAATGCGGACACTTTCACACGATTAAATAATTCAACATTTTAGCCCACGGGAGCGGCGAAGCCCGCGCTTAGTCCCCTAGTAAATAGAACACACCAACAATTTTGAACTTATTTTTCGTCTATTTTAATTTAAATGATGCACATGAGCGACACATGTTGCAAATTCAACTATCTCGAATCACCAAAGAGTGTGCATGTCATCAATATAATAAAAAAAAACTTGATCAGCTGGTTACTCTCCAACAAGTCTTGCGGGCCCGTTACTTTTTGCCTCTCCATCCCTGAGTTCAGTATGAACTTTCATAAAGAATGTGCCAAGTCTCTCAGGTGATAATTACATAAAGTTTTTTTTGATGTTGCTCAAATGTTTAATCACTCTTTAGCACTTTCAGGTACATTAGACACAAACGGTTGAGAAAATGAGTACAGTAAAATAGTAGATTTTTTTATATAACAAGGAGCTACTACGGTTTGTTCTATGTTTCGTACAGTCAAGTAAGTAGTGAATCGTAGCTTGTACATATGGCACACATTAGTTCAAAGTTTACATAATATATATTACAAAAACATGTGGGTGCATGAACTCAACAAGCCAAGTTTTACCTCTCAATATAGTCAAATATTTGCTAGCTTTGGCGGGAGTGGTGATAAATTCATCTTTGTTTTGACTTGGTTGGAGCTGACATTCAATTGAGACTCTGTTGGCACGGCATGGAAATATTTATCTCCCGGTTGAATTGTTTGCTGCACATCATTGTTCACATAGGTAATGACACAAACTTCTCTCTCAATCTACCAAGAGCAATACTAATCTGATACTAGTTGTTCTTTATGTTTCTGCTACTCCGATATCCAGCCAACTCGCGAGAAGGCCAAATTTTGGAGCTCCCCATGGGTCCAAGGCCTGCAGCCTTTGGACAATGTGCTGTCCGTCTATGCTGATTCATGCTACAAGAAAGTTCAGAAAAGTTGTCGACGAGTTTCTGATGCCTGTCATTCCTAACTAGACATGGAAGTGATCAAGCACTCCCGTAGAAGAAGAATTTGTCCCTTCTCAGGATAATCTATTCTATTCTATCTATCTATTATATACTAAAAGCAAAATGAGTTAGTTAATAGAGCCACCACGTTAAGCCACATCATCAGAATTATTTTAACCTGTTAGATCTAAAATTTACGGTTCAGATTTACCGAGAGATTACGTAACTTTAATGTGGAGTCTCTTTATTTTGAAGTCCATGTCACGTACAGTACAGTACCCTTTAACATAACTTATTTTTTTAGGCCAGTCGTAAACTAGCGGGACTCACAAAAACAAATCTAGAAAAAAAATAGCACGTCCGAGCTTTTGATGTAGATTGGGATTGGCTCAGCCCCTCACGTGCAAGGCACGGGCACATGCTTTGTGTATGAATACGTGGTCCAGGGATTTTTTAAATTTCGCGTAACTTTTTAATTCAACAGCGATAGAAAACCAGTACTCCCTCTGAAGTCCGATCCAATTTAAATGTCGGAAGAACAACTGATCAGGTAAAATTTATAGTACAACTTGCGGCACATATTTTGGATCAGAGCAAGTAGCATAAATATATATCTCTTATAGTGAGTCCGTTCAATTTTTCTTTATTATGTTTGTTTGTTGGCTGGCTAGCTAACGAGACTTTTGTGTGGGAAGGTCTGCTACAATATAAACTGGTCGACATATAAGAAGCTGACATGTGCAATTATTTATTTATTTTTTATAAAATGTGCATGATTGAGCAGACAAAATTAAAATCTAGAACACTCCGTTGAAAGTTCACTCACGCTAGACATGTAAAATCTTCAACAACAAAAAATACATCTAGGTGAATATACCATAGTCTAGAAATTATCAGCTTGATCTAAAACATATTACAATCAGGTGAATATACCGTTGTCTAGAAATTATCGGCTTGATCTAAAACATATTACAATCACAATAAGATAAAAAAGACATATATATTAGAATTTTATAAGAAATCATCCAACCACCAATCTTATGTATCATTTTTTATTCAAGATTATATGTATATGTATGTATCAAAACCAATCTATCAACTAACAAAACATTGCAGACCCGCTAGAAATTGTCAGACAATTGCAAATATCCGACCAAACCACCATGTAATTGAACGATACAATTTAATTGGCCGACATGTTTAATTGTAAGTCCAAGGTTATTTGCAATTTACGGATAGGATTTGGCAAGATTTTACACTCTTCCAAAGAAGGGCTATGGATAGAGTCCATGTTATTTTTTTTAGATTTTATGACATTAGGAAAGGCTCCTACTACCTATATATTTAATATAAACCCTGAAGAAGGGGAGGACCACCATATTTACATGGGAAAGTAAGTGTAGAAAATAGAAATTAAAAACTATCAACTAGAGATCTAATAAAGTTATTTTTGTCTTCTTTGGTTCTATGAACCAACAAAGAAAACTCTTCTTTGAACCTAGCTTTCCATGAACCAAGCACTACAGCCACTCCATTCAAATACAAGTTGTTTCTCTCCTTCCATGGAAATAGAGTTCATGTTCCGACGGGCCGCAAATGAAAAAGATTCCATTTTCCATTTAAAAATGTGAAATATGAAGAAGATAAATAGGAAAAATGTAGAACCTTTAAAAAACAAAGCAAATCGTGGAGTAGCACAAAAAATGTTCGATGTGATATATCAAGGAATTGCACGGAAGAGGCATTTGGGCTATAACAAAATGATAAGTATATTTTAACGAATACACTCGAACGACTACAATACTACTTCGTGCATAGAAAATGTATATATATAAATATTTGGAAGATGGTTTATTTATTTTTCTCATGTTTGAACATGTTGCTCTTTACAGAGAGAGATACACAGAGAGAGATTGAATTTCAATATTAAAATAAAGATTTTATTTAGATGTACCAACGTTATTCAGAAAGGAAAATTATGACTATACGATGATCTTTTTTTCTTACGCTAAACACTGTTGCATGATAAGAAAATTCTTCTCATCCCCAGACTCCCTTCGAATTATTTGAGAAATAAAGGTTAGTTGTGCTATGCATACCAAGGTGAATATGTAGTTGTTCCAAACTATGTAGATACGGCACAATCTTATATTCCTTAGAAAATAGCTTGAAATTGCCACATTGATCTACAAAATATTCATAAATGTTTAGCACAAGACATGCACAAAGTTTAAAATTATTAGACCATGATTTCCATAATTCTAGAGCTACACATTCATTTAGTTCTCTAGCTTAATTTAAATGTTACATAGTAGTTGAAGTGTATGCAAAGATTTAATTTGTAGCAATTTAGACCATAATGCAAACTGCCAAAAATATGGATCGTGGAAACTAGATCGGTGGTAGCAGCAATGTTTAAACCAATAGCAAAAGTTTAAGCTATGTACGTCAAAATGGGTGGGGAAAACATTATACATATTCCATACGATTATAGTAAACAACCGGGAACAATGTGGAAGAGCTAAATGAGAAATCACATTATTTGTTTTTCCTAGCAATAATGTTTTGTGTTTTTTATGACATATTCCGCATGAGAGAATATGCTCGCCCGTTATGTATACATCAAGAAAAAGGAAATTCAAGTATGCACACAGCCAATTAATTTAAAAAGAAAAGAGGGACAACCATGTCAATTCCTAGAGAGTATCAGCATGAATAGATGATCACCAACAAAAAAAAACTCCATTATCAACGTCTAAGTAACACAATAGTCATTAAATGTAACGTTTCCTGACACAAACCGCAAACACGCCCTACGTTATTGCATCCAAGAACTGAAGGACCTATCAAGAAATTCCCTATTTTGTATACGGGTGTAAAGACACATAGGCGATGCCCTCGCATTTGCGAGGGCCACTCTGCTAGTTATACACTAAAAGCAAAATGAGTTAGTTTTTCAAGTCATTAGGTTGAGCCACATCATCAAAATTAATTTAGCGCTTAGATCTAAAAGTTACGGTCAGGATTTTAAGGAGATACCCATAATCGTGTAAAAGTACATGTCCGTTTGACACGATCCAGTTTGGAGTATGTCTTGCATACGGCACGTAAATATATTGAATAAATAAGTGCTTGGAATTAGAGCCGGCCATCGTACAGAAAAAAGGTTAGCCAGCCAGCCGCGCGCGCCGCAGGACCCCGCGAACCAGATGCGTTCATGCCGCTGTTTATCTATACTATTATTAAAAGAGCAAACTTGTGTTGATACATTAAATCTGAGTCCTTTAATATTTACCCAACGATTCAGATCGATTCAATGTTTGACAATTCAACACGCCTTTTCAGTTTCGTTGTAATTACGAGATTTGCCACCGCTAACAAAATAACTTTTCGTCCCCTCGTGACCATCGGCGGCGGCGGGCGGCGGACCCCGATGCAGTAGACTGGAGGCGTGCAGAGGCCGGTGCCAATCGTGTCGACGACACGCGGCTCGAGCGAGCGACGTGTGGACGATGATGCCAGGTGGGGAGTGGGACACGCTCTGGAATCCCGCGTCGTCACGTTCCATGAGCGGCTTTGCTTGCGTGCGATGCCGGAAGCTAGGAGATTCCTGGTACGTGGACAAGGTCCTCGCCCATGTCTCAGAAGCTCGCCGTGGTCTGAGCATGCAAGACCGGGAGATGCAGGAAGACGGCCAGAACCTCTGTACGCGGGGATGCCAAGCTCCGCGGTGACATTGAGGCCGACGCTGCAGAAAAAGTCCACCAGTAGGTCGGCAGGGGTCAGTGGCGTAGCCAGGCCCCAGGCTACACGGGCCATGGCCTGGGGTGTGGGCCAAAAATTACATTTGGCCTGGGGCGTAGCCCAGCCAGCCCAGTTAAAAGTTGGGCCCTTCGTTTTTTGCCTGGGCCGTAGCCCATTTCTGGCTACGCTACTGGCAGGGGTGGCGCCGGCGAGGAAGACACGGAGATGGGCACTGGAGACGCGGGCGACCTCGAAGCTTACCCCCTCGGGGTGGTTGGACTGGACGGGAGGAAGCTCGACCCGCGGCAAACAGTGGAAGGAGGTGGAGGGGCTAGCCGCGGTGACGGCAGCCATGAAAAACGCCCTCGCGCCGGTGTCTTCGAATGACAGTTTCACGGTGACGATGGTGACGGCGAGGCCGCGAGCAGCGAAGAGCTTGCCGAGCTCGATCATGGAGACGAGGTGGCCCATCCGTCGTGGTGGTTGCGTCACCATATCCATCACGGCACCTACACGCTTGCTGGTTTCAGCAGAGCGCGGTGCGGCATCGACGAACAAGTGGGCCGTCCGTCATGCACGTGCTCTTTCGCCTTATTTAATTCGTTTGAACCCGAGAGAATCGCTGCTTCATGTACATCTCCATAAGATACACGTGTAATCCCACCTTCTAACATGAGTTCTGAACTGATTATATGACAGCTTATTTCACTGTAGTTCATAGTTGCAATTGGTTTATTTCTCTTTCATGATATTTGGATTCCCTAGACGTTATTGCCTACTGTATGCAATCCATGAACTCTTGTCTTTCTGCTTGCCTGCGGTCAATAAATTGGAAATTTATAGTGTTTGACGTGTTCCAGAAAGAATTTTTTAATCTCCCTGAACGTGTGTAATTTGTAGCGGTTACATGGAACAATTCAGAGCATACTTGAATACTACAAAGTCAGGGGGCGTTTTTTTTGGGCCAGAACAGCGCCCGTAAATTCAGCCGAGTCTTTAAACCGTTTAAGGGGCCCGTGAATCTCACCTGTGAGCCCTCGTATATGATGTTTGTGAGGCATTTGCAGGTCGTAACCCTTATCTTCCCACCGTTGTTGTCGAGTGATTCCCTCTCCCCCTCCGCCGTATATGACGAGCGCTTCCCTCTCCCCCTCCGCATATCCGGCCCCGCCAAGTTTCGATGGCGCCGAAGAGGCAACCCGCCAAGCTCCCCAGCGACGACATGTTCCGCGGCGACTACTCCGACGAGCGACGAGCGCTTGTCGTCCGCAGCGACGGCGCACGGAAGCGCATCGCCCACAAGTGGACGAAGAAGAACCAGCACATCGCCCACAAGTGGACGAAGAAGAACCAGTCGGTGCCAGCGTCACTCTTCGTCCGCAAGGTCGAGGAGTTTGACAAGCTCTGGTGGGAGCACGAGCTGATCCTCGGTCGTCGTGTATGTAAAAACAAAAAGTGCCATTCTACTTGAATTATAAGATGTGTCTTTGTAGAGACGTGCGTGCACGTGCAAAGCTACTAGTGACCAGAAGTTGTGAATCATGGCAAGGTCTGCTAGCTAGCTCTATCGAATAAAATGAGCCCAGCATAATGATCCATGCACACTGATCTGTACGGATGCAATTCTATGCACCGGCCATGGCAAGCAGCTAGAGGACGTGTGATTGCATAGCATGCATGCATGCATGCATACACATGTACGAATTTGGATCAGTCGAACAACCCTAATCAGCGATGTACACCAAGAGCAGGTCAATCAGATGACGTAAACAAAATAGTATATTTCTATGACGCATTTTTGTGCGTTCGATGCAAATGATTGTGTTCGAATAAATCATGAGTCAATACATTTTAATAGTTGTACTTAAGAAAATATTGGTCAATAGATCATGATAATTGAACCAAGAATAAATTTTCCTAAATTGTATAAAGTTTAATAATATAATTCAAGCTCATCACACTTGAAAGCTTTCATGAATTTATTTCAACATGATACATAAAAGGTTATCCAATGATTGTATATATAGACTAAAGGATTAAAATGAAATGTCAATAGCGAATTTGGATCAGTCGAACCCTAATCAGCGATGTACACCAAGAGCATGTCAATCAGATCACGTAAACAAAATAGTATATTTTTATGACGCATTTTTGTGCGCTCGATGCAAATGATTGTTTTCGACTAAATCACGAGTCAATAGATTTTCATAGTTGTACTTAAGAAAACATTGGTCAATAGATCATGATAATTGAACCAAGGATAAATTATCCTAAATTGTATAAAGTTTAATAATAGAATTCAAGCTCATCACACTTGAAAGCTTTCATGAATTTATTTCAACATGATACATAAAACGTTATCCAATGATTGTATATATAGACTAAAGGATTAAACTGAAATGTCAATAGCAACAAGATGGTTTGTTGATAGTTCGCTAATAATATTTGGCCTTTTATTATTTGATATGCTACAATTGTGGTTGAAACTAACTCCAGAGTTACTATATAAATTTCTAAGAAATTTCCAGTACATCCATGATTTCTCACTTTTCACAATTATATATTTGGAAAAGAATTAGAAATCACACTCGACTCTAAATAAAATAAATGATCTGAATATAAATTTTGGAAATAAATTATACTCCCTCAGTTTCTTAATATAAGGTGCCTAAGCTTTCAGAAAGATTTCAAAATATAAGGTGCATTATGATTTATGGACAGTTTTAGGCATAAAAAACGGGTCGCAATCTAGAACGAAGCAATATGACAATTTTTTTTCAAGTTGTGCCTAATAAGAACTACTTTCTCTTGATTTTTATTCAAGAGAAAATTGACCACCGCATGTAAAATACTGGTGTCTTAATATCCGTGCCAAAACCTTAGGCGCCTTATATTAAGGAACGGAGGGAGTATCTAAAGAGTTCATATGATAGCATTTAAGAGTAACTTTAGCCAGTTTCTTTCTTTTTTGTGAGGAACTTTATTTGGTTTCTTATTCTTATAATTTAATAGAAGACATCACTGGAATTTCCATACATGTAAAAGAAAAAGACCAATGAAAATGCCCAAACAATGTTGTACATAGTTGGATAGTTATGTTTCATGACACACCAAAT
This sequence comes from Poa pratensis, assembly GCA_947311845.1. Taxonomy (NCBI): domain Eukaryota; kingdom Viridiplantae; phylum Streptophyta; class Magnoliopsida; order Poales; family Poaceae; genus Poa; species Poa pratensis. The sequence continues at coordinate 5,475,970 of CAMZMU010000041.1, read as the reverse complement.
ACAAGTGAACAAAAGCATATAGTTTTTGGCTTGAAGAGTGGGCTAAGTAGGGAGAGGGTTAAATCATGGAAATCAAGTAATAGACCTAGGGCGGGGTAGCATGAGGATGTTGCAGGGAGCGATAATAACATGTTGGTTAGAATTTTGCGCCACAATTAAAAAGATTACTTGTGAGATGACTTGAAATTAATTGCTGACTGACTAAAATGCGGAAACTATGTACCATCCAAGAATAATTTACATTTAATTAGTATGTTACTTGAATCTATGTGGAGTCAAAGTCATGTAGTCATTGTCACATGACAAAACAAATATGTGTCGGTCAGAGACTACACTCATGAATGGGTGATGGTGGGCAGAGTGTAAAAATATGTGTAAAACAGCGCTACCTACGATTAAAGTGAAATTTTAAAATATGTGATATGGTATATATTTTTTAAATTAGGACAGCCACTTTAAAATAAATTAGAAGATTCCAGGTAATATTTTATATACTATATATTTACCTTAGGTATATAATTCTTTGCATTGTCTGTGAAACCACAAATTCAATATGCAACAGATAGTGCCCTCGCATTTGCGAGGGCCACCATGCTAGTCTATCTATTATATACTAAAAGCAAAATGAGTTAGCTAATAGAGCCACCACGTTAAGCCACATCATCTTAATTAACAGATAGTGCCCTCGCATTTGCGAGGGCCATCTTAAAATAGATTTAAAATCAATGGTTAGGATTTAAGGAAAGAATATTAGTTACGTAACGGTGGTAGTTCCGTTTGACACGATAAAACATGAAAAGCTCACGATATATTGGAGCTGCACCAGTTTTTACGTGACCTTCTCAAAAAAAAAAAAAAACGTGACCTAGGCCCATTGAGTCCATGTGGAGCACGGAACTTGGTCAAAGGAAATCCAAAGCTGAACAACAAATACAAACGAGTCCATGTGGAGTACGTAGCTTTGTGTTCTATTGCTGATCATGACACTACAACATGCGACTATGGGAGGTCTAAAACTCGGGACATGGATAGATCGATGCACATCAGCCTCTTAAGTATATGCACATGAGGAATGCAATACAGCTCTAACTTAAGACGGACCATGTTAGTTGTTAGCCACACACCATCTAATTATTCATGTTTATTAACAAAAATAAAACGTATTTTCAATTATAAAATAAAATGTTTTTTTTCAGAGTATAAACTAAAATGTTCTACATAAATAAAACGTTTTTAAAATTATATTTTTTTTTCAGATTATAAACTAAAATGTTCTATATCATGATCGGCTCAATTAGCGCAGGTATACATATCCTGAATATCTAAATGCAGATGGCTTACTTGATAACTTATATCAAATATGTGCAAAACAAATGACATTCTAATAAAACAAATACGAACGATGTCGTATAGATCACTCAAGAGATCAAAGTCAAAAACTAAGAATGAACACACATAGGAGACGTAGGCATAGCATTATCCACCAGATAGAACAAATTAGATAGATTTGAGGGTGAGACTAGCTTTTTTAGATAAATGGTATATATTAATTTGAGAACATATCAACTACTCCTTCCTCCGCAACAAGGCAATACCCTAATGGCATTACAAATACACATGGACGAAAAAAGAAGAATAAGCTAGAAAACAAAAGTCCCGAGCTCCAGTCATTACAGCAGCACAAACACCACCAAGGCAACAACTCATGTCCATATTCTCCAAAAGAAACGACAGAAGGAAACAGTGTATAAGCGCCATCGTCGTCCGATCGAAGATCATGGTTTTTCACTATGAAAATAGTCCCCACTATTAAAATATTGTCCACAAAAAGCCATTGTCAGGCATAACCAATCAATAAAAGCAAGCTACAAGACCGACCATATTATACATGAAAATAAAAGCACAAAGAGATGCGTATGAGTACTACTGGTCGTATTAGAAAAACCGTGACAACCACCCTAGGAAATTGATGGGGTCAGGCAAACCTATTGTTTGTGGAATACCGTATCGGCCAATAGGATGTATGTTGTAATAAGAAAATTAGAAACCAACAAATTTGACATCTAAATTGTCAGAGGTTCGATCTTGATTCTTTGAAGATGTGGGAGGCAAAAACTGAAAAACAGTTAACTATATTTACAGCCGGTTCTGATGTAACGAGAGATAGTTTTCAGTCTCAAAAAGATAATTTTAAAAGATATGATTAACTAATTTCTGATTTTATCCTCAAAACATTGTTTTTTCATTTCAGTGAAAATAGTTAATAGTATCTGTAGTAATCTACCATAGTCTAGAAATCTTTGAATCGACAAATTATATAATAAAGACCTAATTTGATAAAAATGGAGTAAACTAGAAATGGTTAGCTAACAGTATCTGCATTAATCTACCATAGTCTAGAAATATTTGAATCGACAAATTATATAACAAAGACCTAATATGATAATATTGGGCTAAACTAGAAATGGTTTAATAAAACATGTATGGCTATTAATTTACTGGAGCCTATTTTTATTGTATTAAAAAATTAGATCTTCAAGTATGCCTAAATACAAAATTACATTAGATCAACATACAATATCAGGAAAGGTAATATATTTAAAAATGCACAACATTCACGGTGACCGAGGAACCGATTTTTATTTTATTGCATAATATGAATATCCTTGCAATTAGAAATTCTATTTAATTTGAATATATTCAAAATGATGCCCTCACATTTTTCTTATGCTTATGTATGATAATGAGTATTTGCATTGTAATATTATCTGAACACTTATCTCCATATATAACTAAGAAATGTCTCAGTTGCCGATTATGCAGACATACTTGCAAACGAGAGACGAATATTAACAAATATATGGAAAGGAACACTGATAGTTCAGCCATAAATGCGGATAAAGTAAAATTAATTTGCTTACGTAAACTTCAGTAGACTCTCATTGGTAGTTTTAATAAATACGTAACATCATTTCAATAACATACTAAAGTAATAGTACATATTACCTTAAATTAAAATAGATTTTTAAGATGACGCCCTCGCATATGCGAGGGCCACCCTGCTAGTTATATACTAAAAGCAAAATGAGTTAGCTAACGGAACCATCACATTAAGCCACATCACCTAAATTAATTTTAATAGTTAGATCTAAATTTAACGGTTCAGTTTAATTAAATTGTTACGTAACTTAATGGTCCAGATTAAATAAATTGTTGCGTACCGGCACATGCACACGATCAAAACTGATTCGTAGTTTTCCTAAAGAAAATGATCGGGAAGAGTCAGTCCGATCTATTATTTGTTGCTAAGATTTAATGAAAGTCTATAGTTACGTAACATGTTTCACAGTGCAACACGGTTAGCGTGTCAATACGTAACTCTCATATTTTTTGTCCCCAAAAGCTACGTAACCTATTTAATCGTTGTGCAACATAACGTGTCACGTGACTGTTCCTTTATTTTTTTCAATTTATTTGATGGCACATGCCAAGAAACCTGATCGGACTTATTTTTTCTTTTATAAACTACCAAAGCTTGCTCGATCAGTCCACGCTTCACCAAAACTGATTCGGCAGATTCCATTTCTAACCAAAATAATATTATTTGACTTACGATATACTACATCTGTTCTACAATGTAAGATGTTTTAGGTGTAACACATGCATGTCTAGATTCATGCTAAAATGAATGGAAACATGCATTTAAACATGTCTAGATACATATGTGTACATGTAAATGTAGAAAAAGCCGACCAAATCTTATATTGTGGAACAGAGCGAGTATCTTAAGACCACAAAGCCCGTGTCATTTGATAAGAATGCTTATGGCTCAAATAGTAAATTGAGATTTTTTTTCGCTAATATAGAGGAACCAGAATTGACTGCGACGTAAACTTTCCATCCAAATTTCATATGACAAAATAGTCAGTCGGGATACTCGGCCAAGCATTTTTAGCATAGATTTTTTCGGATTACATCGCACGAGCGTTGACGCAAAGAGTCATATGAATAGCACGACTCTAAAAGAACCCATCTAAACATAATGCCACGTGTACAAAACCATGTAAAAGCAAATGGATATTATACTATTATGGCTAGAAAATATTGATAACCTTTTGTATATTTCGGGGATTTTGAAAGTGCGTATATTCATATCCACACATATAACATTTATGTACCCTTGAATTTGGAGTATTTCTAATTACAATTTTCCAAGTTTATGCCATACATCCTTGACAACATAAATGATTTTATTTTTGAAAGAATTTTACATGTTCCTAAATATTGTTTTGATTTTAAAAAACAAAGGGATCATTGGAGCTCCGGAGACCAGGAAATCTATGTTCATTGATACATTAATATAATCTTCGACAACCTTAATATATTAAAGAATTAAGTGGCGGTAACATAACGTAACAACATTCACCGACGAGTAAAAACTAGATTCTACTGAGTTATTGTTAATCAGAACACGAAAGGAAATAATGTGTTAATAATATAACTTTTGAAATGAAAATGTTGCCTTGAGCATTTGCATGCATTTCATAAAACATTTTAACTTCATAAATGATTAGAATTATAGAACAAACAATTTATATGTTTTTATGCGGGCCATCATATATATACATATACTTAGACCACATCATATACGAACAACTTGAGTCAAGGAGTATCGAGATTCAAAATATTACCATTATTGACACTATCGACGCTAATAACCAAAAGTGCAATCATATTTAATTAGGAACATATGGCGAAAAAGTCCGATGTTTGACTAATATAAAAATTACACGACGAGCACCATCAGTATGCACCACACTGCAGAACACACTAACATAAAATACCTAAAATACACTTACGATACCAATATTATTTTATTCCTGATGGAAACGTATCAAATAAATACATTGTCATGAAGAAGACACTAACATAACATATGTAAAACCTTCCCTAAAACATACCCAAAACACATTTAGGAGATTGATTATTAACTCTCTCACCTCTCGAAGCCTTTATCAGTTGTTTAGGCTGAATGTAGCATGGCAGAGGTTGAAACAACTTCGTTTTAAATGATAAGTATAATTTAGATATCATATTCGAGGGCGAGGGATCTAAAGTTGAAAGGAAGCCATACAACATGTGCGAGAAGTTCTCAAAAAGAAAAAGAAATCTGGTCATCAGTCTAGCAGACCTTCCTTTTGTTAGTATACCACAAAAAACAAATCACCATAAGTATTAATAAACAAGAGAAACCCAACATACAATCTCAATTATGGTTTAACAAATCACAAGTCAATAAATTCTCATAGTTGTATGGTTAATAGACCGCGATAATTGCACTAACCGATAGACCTTTATAAAGAGTATAAAATTTAAAAATATAGCTGAAAATTACAACAACTTATGGGTTTCATCACTATACTTCCACGTGATATAAAACATCATCCAATGATCGTAGAGTTTAAAAATTAGGATGAACTATGAATACCAACAAAATGGACGTTCTTAAGATGTCACCTATACTATTTGCTTTTCTATCAAAACTGATGGTACCAATATGCTACAAATAATTCTAGAGTGATTATAAAATGGTGATTCGTAGAAATTACCTATGAATTTCGAATTTTTTCTTTTGAGAACTATAAATCAGAGAAAGTATTTCTACCAATCACACTCGATCAGATTCTTTTTGAGTATTATCATTTGAAAAATAGTCATCTCTCATGAGTTCCTATGGTTTTCGTATGTTGTAATTAAGTACACACTTTTCTGTCGGTTTTCTTTTGGGTTTTTTGCGAGGAAATTGATATGATTTTTTATTCATAAAATATATGTAGGATCATTCTTGGAACTTTCAAACATGTATTAAATAATATCACCAATGAAGATGCCAAAATAATACAGTTTCATGACAAAATACAACACAACGAGGGTGTATTATTATTTGGGTTGAAGAGTGGGTTTAGTAGAGAGACAGTGAAATCATGTAAATAAAATGATCGACCTACAGTATCGGGCAGTGTGAGAATGCTCCAAGGAGGAATAACAACATGCTTCCTAAAGTTTTTTGGTGCAACTAAAATTTGTGAGGTGACTTGAAATAAATTGATGATAGGTTAAAATGCTATTACTATTTACGATACAATTTTTTTATTTTCGTATGCTATGTGGAAAGAGAGTATAATTATATATATTAAGATAGCCGTACCTAAAGTTAAAACTAAACGACGTTCTAGAATATGTGACAATTTTGTTTGTCGCCTTCAATCTGGAAACGGGACACCCCATATATATGTCGTGAATCTCAAAAAAAAAAAAAGGAGCAGCCATGTGCTATATCTATTCAGCCAAATACATAGAGCCTGTACAATTGGATACGATCTCTAGCGATCGATTCCCGAAAGACACGGACGCCGAAGATTTTAGCTATTTAAAACGCCAGCCGTGTATTTGACAACTACTTTACCTTGGCTGGTACGTGACAACTACATGGCGGAAAGGAAGTAAAAAAATGAACACCACTACACCAGCCGTGTAATACTACCTGGTTGGTACGTGATGACCCACGGCAAGCAAAGGAAAAAAAACTTAGCTAGCTGCAAGGAAACAAAAAACTAGACATCGGTGAAGGAGTAGCAATAAATATCAACATTCGTAATACGATATTTATATTAATACATTTTATGATTATAATGAAAATTATTTAGATTTTAAATGTTAATTTCTTTTATTTGGTTAAGATTTAAAAGGTTTGATTTGACTATACCCCGAATGCATGGTAACTGTGAGCGGAGGGGTACAAATTTTCTATGATTGTGTACACAAAAATAAAAGACTTATTTGATTGTCATCAGACCAACACACTCACAAAATGCTTGAAATGATTTGAAATTGTGGAATTTAAACTTAATAAAGTCACGACATTAGCCACAGTACATGCAATTTTTTTATGATTGAGTACACATCTCATCAAACCAACACTCTCACAAAATGCTGGCAGAAGTTCGGAGTTCGGAGTCGTGGAGTTATAGTATTAAGGAATTCATAACATTAGTTGCACTATAGACGAGAACATCCCTCGCACTAAGAAAATTACCGACTTAATAGTAAGCACGTGGCTAAGTCAATGCATATTCTCGGGACAAATGATAATGTCCATGTATTGAAGGAACATAAAACATCAAAACTTCACATTTTGATGAGGACACAACATTACTCGACACACTATTGCTGGAATGTAACCCACACTTTAAATATCTTGGTTTAGTGATACACACAAGGCTAAGTCACCACATATTCCCGATTGATCTAGTTCATTTAGTATCTAGAGGATGTGCTAATAATATTTTTAATCCGAGGACCTGTTAAATGTAATTCTTATGAATTTTTTTGATGATATTGTTTGATTTTTATGGTTGACATATTTGTACTATTGTGTGTGTCTTTCTCCCATATAAGAAAATCAACATAAGAGCAACTGGCATTCGAATTGCACAACAAAATTGACAACTGATTAGGAATATATTGACTATGCTATCAAACTACAGACTCATTTGCATAACACGAAAATACATGTGACCAGGTGTGTAGAACCATCGAACTATTATGGGGTTAAGTTAAGAGTGTGGTAAACTTAGAGGCATAATTCACTAACTTTGATTATTGATGTATAAACATGTTAACAAATATACCTAAAAGGAAACTAATTTATCTTTAACAGTATATTCATATAAACATAATTGCCAAAGTTTTAGCACATCGTGTTTCTAAAAATTTACACAGTTTCAATACATTCATGTTTATGAAACGTTGCACATTGTCACATAGAGTGTGTCAGTTAGGGGAAGAAGCATCATAATAAGATAACTCCCACTATTTAATTTTACCTATAACTGACTGCTATGTCTTAATTCAACGATTTTTCGTCAAAGATTAATAACATCATGTACTAATGTAACGTCATGTAAGAACTATAGTTCAATTTACAAATTCAATATCACTTACATTGTTGATTCAGTATCTGGCATGCTAAACATTTCCCCATAAATTTCAGATTCAGAACGCGCATACGTGATATTCTTATCAGCACAAATGTGTCTGATAGTTGTACGACAATTTTGTTTATATAGTCGTACAGTGGAAAGTAATGTGATATTAATGAAACCATATTTTTATTTGTCGAACACTTTCAACCACCTACAGATTATGCCCTCGCATTTGCGAGGGCCACTATGCTACTAAAATAGCGCACGTCCTTGGTCAGATGCACACACGTAAGTTGTCTCATGTTTGTTGCAGTACAAAGACCTATCAAGCTGGATGCTAGGAGGAATTTATCTTCCTTGGAGAGGGAGTTTATCCATTCATATGTTGTAGTGTCGAGGGAGAGCAAGTGAAGCTGTAAGGATGTTATCCCGTCTGGAGAAGAAAAGCAGTACCATTGCTTCCCTTAAAAAGAGCCGGGCTATTTGGTCTGTCAAAGAACTTCTTTAAAATAGTTGTTGAGACGCCTCCTTATTGCTTTTATATACAAAAAAATGTATTTGCTTTTTATTTCTACTCTGCTTGTTACTGGTTCGAGCGGCCGATAGAGCATCTTGATTGGAGGCGGTACGAGCTCGTCTTCCGACAGCTTACTAGCATCCATCGAACTCTTTGTTCCTCCGACCCACGTGCCGATCCTCGAGAATTTCTTCGGCCATGGTAAAACCAATGTCATTCAGGTGACGTCCAAGGGAGTGTACGGGTTTGTGCAGACGAGGCAGCTCAGGGTGCTTTTTTCAACTCGCTCATGCGCTGCCTGATAGTTGTGATCGGAGTGACATTCGTTTCCCTGCGCATGAACTCGTTGAACGTTGACATGTTGTAGTGTTTGTTCCCTCGAGACAATTATCTAATGAGAATTTCAAGCGGTGAGGATCTGTTATTGTGGTTAACTAGATTTTCATGTAGTTAGCTTCGCGGGTTTAACTTATGTAAGCTTTCACAATTTGTGTATGTATATTCGGAAGTGTTCGTTATGTTGTTGTACTTGTACGATGCAGATCCTACATGAGTTCAGCTCTGTTTCTTACTCCTATGATATTTCATATACGCTTTGGCTAGCATTAAATCTTTGTCTAAATCAGCACAAGGAATAAGACGAAGAACGTGCAACCGGGCTAGCAAATTTTGTACGAGTTGGAAACCATATGTTATTGAGTTCTTCGTGAAGAAGTGCACACCAACGATGCTTCACTTTTTACTTTTAAGAAATAGATGACCTCCATCATCAAAGATTTCAAGCAAACTGATCATGACCAAGGTCAATTTACATCTTATTGTGTCAGCGACTTGGGGGGCAAAGCTTAAGGAACTATAGACCTTCCTAACTCCTGGATGTTGCTGCAGGGAGAGACCTTGGCGCGCGAAAATCAGTCCAACTGGGAATGAGTGTGCCACAGACCGAGATCTCTTTGCTGTTGCCACAACTGTGGACTACTGCAAGATGGCCGTATGCTGGAGCTCCGCTTGGGGCCAAGGCCTGCGGACTATGGAATTGGGTAGTTCGTCTATGCCGATTCATACTTGCCTACCTACGTGAAGTCGTTGACGAGTTTCCACCGATGCCTGCCATTCCTAGCTAGAGTGTAACCTAATCAAAGACTGCTGGAAGAAAACATTGGTCCTTTTCAAGATAATAATACTAATAGAGTCCATCCTTGGTTCTTGCTCAAAAGAAGCATATGGGTAAGTTGACTGAGAGGTTGGTTGCAATTCACAGACCTGCGGAGCTGGACTGTAGGAGGAATTTATATGTAAGAGAGGTTGTTCAGGTCAGACTAGCCAGAGATGCATTGTAATTGCTTCCCTTGAAAGGATTCAGACTACATGGTCGTCTATCTCAAGTCAGAACCCCTCGTAGATATAATGGTTGTTGATTCATCTCCTGGTTGCTTAGTTATGCGGAAGCTGGGTGTAATACTTAAAACTCTTTAACTAAAGATCCCTTTATGGGGAAAAATATCATGGTTGCTTGACCCGCCATTGAGTTTCTCGCCTTTACTGTTTCTACTACCGATGCCACTTTTTTAGCGGCGGGTAGCAGGGCCTCTCATACCATCAGACCCACGTGAGAGTGGGAGTCTTCCGGTGGAAGAGAGAAGCAGGTTGAGTGAAAGTGAAACATTCGAAGAGCCTATAGAGATGGAAAAACCGTCAACCCTTACATGTGGGAGATAAAGGAGATAGCAGCACCATTGTGTTGTTTTATGGTGATCCAAATTCATATGAAGATATAAAGTGAGAGGCTAACTTCGGAGCAAAGCGGAGACCCTTCGCCAGAGGCATGGGTCGTAGCTTCGCGGAGGATTGGTACGGTATGGATTGTTTCCGAGTCGAACTGCAGCCGACTTAGAGTTTTGACTCCCCATAAATACATCTTGTAAGTTGCTGGTTGGGGTAAGCCACACATTGTAAACCCACGAAGTTTGTAACCACATCCGATATAGTAAAGTAATGCTGGCTGGCGCCCGTGGTTTTTCTCCTCCATTGTTGGAGTGGTTTTCCACGTAAAATCTCGTGTCCCCGTTGGTTTGATCTTTCCGCTCTTCATCGTTTTCTTGCTACAGTTTATAACACATTGTTAATTCAAATGTGACATCTCGACAACGAAGTCTTGACATGAAACAATATCAAATGCCTAAAATTCTCACGTGTACTGATACGTCTCCGGCGTATCCATAATTTCTGATGTTCCATGCTTATATTATGCTAATTGCTACATGTTTTATTTACACTTTATAGCATTTTTATGCATTTTCTGGGACTAACCTATTAACAAGATGCCACAGTGCCAGTTCCTGTTTTCTGTTGTTTTTGTATTCCAGAAAAGTTGTTCTGAAAATATTCTCGGAATTAGATGAAACAAAAGCCCAGTTCCCTATTTTTCTGTCACGTACACGGAGTCCGAAGGAGAAACGAAGACGGGCACCGAGGCGGCCTCACCACGTGGCGGCACGGCCCCCTTTTGGCCGCGCTGTGACGTAGTGAGGGCCCCTCGGGTGTCCACCGATGTCGCCCTTTCGCCTATAAATTTATCTGTTCGGGAAAACCCTAGACACCCGAGTCATATTCCACGAAAAGTTCCAGAGCCGCCGCCGCCGTCAACCCTAACTCGGGAGGGTTCTGAAACTCTTCCCGGCACCCTGCCGGAGAGCAGAATCATCACCGGAGGGCTCTACATCGCCATGCCTGCCTCCGAAGTGATGTGTGAGTAGTTCATCCTTGGACTATGGGTTCATAGCAGTAGCTAGATGGTTGTCTTCTCCTCTTGTGACATCATGTTTAGATCTTGTGAGTTGCCTATCATGATCAAGATCATATTATTGTATTGCTACATGTTGTGTTTGCTGGGATCCGATAAATATTGAGTACTATGTCAAGTTGATTATTAGATTATCATATATGTTATTTATGATCTTGCATGCTCTCCGTTACTTACTAGTTGATGCTCTGGCCAAGTTGATGCTTGTAACTCCAAGAGGGAGTATTTATACTAGATAGTGGGTTCAGTGTCCATTTAATCTGGGGGAGTGACAGCAACCTCTAAGGTTGTGGATGTGCTGTTGCCATTAGGGGTAAAACAGTGATGCTTTGTCTAAGGATAATTGCATTGCTTACAATGCAATAATCTGTTGCTTGCAACCTAATACCAACGGGGGACACGGATGTTAACCTGAAGGTGGATCATTAGTCATAGATGCAGTTGGATTACGGTCTATGTATCATGTTGTAATGCCCAAATAAATCTCATAGTAGTCATGATGACTTGTACATGCATTGTTATACACTTCTCTATTTTGTCAATTGCACAGCTGTAATTAGTTTACCCAACATGTCAGTTATTTATTATGGAGAGACACCACTAATGAACTGTGGACCCCGGTCCATTCTTTTACACTGATAATATAACCTACTGCAAGCACTGTTCTTTTACATTCTCTGCAAACAAACATCATTTTCCACATTGTACGTCTAATCCTTTGTTTTCAGCAAGCCGGTGAGATTGACAACCTCACTGTTAAGTTGGGGCAAAGTATTTTGGTTGTGTTGTGTGTAGGTTCCAAGTCAACCGCCATGACTTCCCCTTCAACGCAAGCACTTTTCTGGAAGCTCTTGCACTCCCAACAAGACAGCACCTTTCTGGCGCCGTTGACACCTTTAGAAGTGTCTTCATCTCTTACTGGTTTGATAAACTTGGTTTCATACTGAGGGAAAACTTGCTTCTACACTCATCATACCTTCCTCTTGGGGTCTCCCAACGAACGTGTGCCTTGCACGTATCATGTACCGTAAAAGACGATAGTGATCTTGATAATTTAACTACCGTCAAAGAATATTATACAATAACACATATAGCTCCAATTTGTATTTAACCATGAATATTGCTTAGCACTTGATGATAAAAAAGTTGATATAAATATCCACACGTGGATACTTTCATGATGATACTTCCACCAGAAACATAAAGCGTTTTTGTTTATCAAGAGAACACTTTATTAATATGTATCTTATTAAAATGTGGTTTATTTGTTGCAGAAGAAAATCTAATGATAACAAATTTATACCACAACACTAGTACTACCTATATATAATAGCGCGAAGGAACCACGGCCTCTCAGCGCGCGAGCTACTGTAGCGTCGCACTGTAGCGTCGACACGAAAAATTTGCACACGAAAAATTTGCGCATCGACAAGTATGTTCCATTCCCGTAATCTGTTTCGAATTTATTCGACTCTAACTCCTTAATTTCGGATCCAGATTCGTTAAAATATTTGACGAATTTTGTCAAATTCGCCGCACTCAGACATCCATTTGAAATTTTCTTTCACGAATAGATGTACAGCACCCTTGTGAACAATTTCCATGTTTTAACCGTTTTATTTCGACGGACATATATATTTCTCTCTAATCTTTAAATTCGTTGTATTTTTGGCTGCGCAAAAAATAAAAGACAAACTCTGCCAGGTTTCAAAATTTTAAATCCGGCTACATCCATCCACACGGGCGCACCCTTCCAAACAACTTTTTGCACAAAAGTCCCCACCCGCTTATGTGTAGTAAAGCCCACACATTTTTCAAAAATTATAAATCGGCCCTCCGTAATAAACTTTTTACATAAAAGTCCCCACGCGTCACTTTCTGCAAAAAAAACTTCAGATGTTACAAACTAATTTCCAGTAACATCACCGCCAAACTACTTTTTCTAAACTAATTTTATTAGCATTATTTTCAGCAACATATATAATTTATTTTGCCCTAAAATATTATTTTCCCATTTTATTTCCCTATGAACTAATTCACCAACGAATAATAATAATAGTAACACCGCAGAAATTTAGATTAATTTCCAAAAAAAAATCATAACTAATTCATTGGCCTCGGGAAAAATATGCTGAACATATCAAAATGTTTTTAAAAATAAATCCTACTTATTTATTTCTAATTTATGAATGTTCCAAAAAATAACCATGGTCATATGAAATAACAAAATTAACCAACTCTTAACCATCCTTAAAATGCCAAAACTTTCCCCTACTTCACAATGTGGTTATATTTTTTTGGAGAATTCAGACGTATATGAATATTTTCCACACTTCTATCAACTACAGAATATTCAAAAGTACATAAATATTTTCCATACTTACACAAATTACAGAAAATTAAAATAAAATACGAGTACTTCGAAATACACTAAACGATGAATTCCTACAGATTTCAGCTTTTTTACGTTACAACAGGTGCGGCATCGCGCCGCCACCAGATACCTAGTTTGCTTTTATACATGCAGCATCATTCAGCACAAATAGCAGGTAGCATGGCATGGTTGTTTTGTTCGCACATATAGATGTCTCCAAAATCTTTTGCACTTTCACTTCTTTGGTGTGTCCGCGTAGTTCCAGGCGGGTATGCGTATTGCCTTCCGCCAGCAACATCTTCTTCACTTATCTTGTCGCTAATTTCTTTCAGCTCATCTTCTGTTAGCTTTAGAGCATCTCCACTCGTGGCGCCTAAATGGGCGCTCAAATGCCGTCCGGAGAGGGCCTTTGGGCGCCGTCCGGACTACCTTGCCCATTTGGGCGCCCTCGCTCCCCACTCGCGGCACCCAAATATTTTTTTGTAAACTTAAACTTTGGCGATTTTCATTCAAACTTTAGAAAATTTTACAGATTCGAATGAAATTTAAAAAAACTTAACCTAATCTACTGGCCCCGGTAGCGGCGCCTGAAGGCGTAGTAGGGGTCCTCCTCCTCTTTCACCTCCTCCTTCACGCCGCCGCTGCTCCACGCGCCGCCGTCCTCCTCCTCCTTGACGCGGCTCGGTCCTGGGCCGTCGTCGACGGTGAGGTCGAAGAAGGGCACGCCCTTCTCCTTGGCGGTGTCGCGCGCCAACCAGGCGCAGGCCGAGGGGCCGTCGAGCGGCGGCACGTCGTCCATCGACGCGGCCGCGACGACCGCCGCAATGGCGTCGTCGTCCGTCCCCGCCTGCGCCGCTATGAGCTCCGCCATGAACGGCGAGAGCTCCGGCTCCACCTTCACCTTCATCTGCTCCGGCTTCGGCGTTAGCAGAGAGGAGGCGCGGGAGCGAGATGAGGACGAGCGCGAGGACGAAGCCCGCGACGAGGACGCCATGGAGCGCGACGAGGACGGCGTCACGCGCGGCGCCCACTGGTTGGTCGGAGGTGGCGGTGGTGCCCAGGCGGCCGGAGCAGGGGCGGGCGCCGCCGTGAGGAGCGAGCCGCCGTTCGCGATGTGGTCCATCACGAACTGGAGCGTGCGCCCGGGCACGCTCCAGAACGCCTCGCGCCCGGCGACGTTCTTGTCCGTCGGCGCCGGGCCGGGGCCATCCCAGCGGTTGAATTCCTTCTCGTAGGCGCGCTGGAACGCCGCCTCGTTAAGTTATGTGCCGATGAAGAGAGTGTTAGTTAAAGTCTTAAGCCTTCAAGCGATTTCCAAATTACCGAAAAAAATGATCAAACAATGACATGATTTTGTTGGCCATCGTTGAAATTTAATCGCAACTTGAACTCCTAGATGAGGTTTAGAAGAACCAAACGAATTTGATGCCATCAATGATAACAATACATTGCACGTTCAATATAATGCCAAAAGGTTTTCTCACGAATGATAATGTTCCTTAATTTCTTTCATTATTATCGAGGCCAGATATGCCGCTCATTTTTGCTAAGGTCGTCATTATTAGGTTGTCTAAAACGTTCTGTGCAGACCAGGTAGATCCAACTGACATATCCAAACGCAGCCACAGGGAGGCTAGTGTGTGTTAGCCAAACTAATCGAGTCACATCGTTAGCAAATAATATGCCATTTTTGTGTGCACGTTCAGTCAAGGCTTTGTTTTTTGGTAGCTACTAGTCATTGTATCTACTAGCTTAGAATAAATGTGCCAAGAAAAACATTCGTTTTTATGTTGCCGCTACTCTTGAGCCAGCGCGCTAGCGAGAAGACAAAATTCTGGAGCTTCCTGGTTGCAAGACATGCGACCTTTAGACACAGTTGTGCATCAGTGCTAAATCATGTTGCAGGTTACTTCAGGCTAGTGGTCCACGAGTTTTCGATGCCGCCCTTTCCTACCTAAATCAAGCACTCCTGAAAGAGGAGAATTTTCAGGATAGTTACTAAAATTGTGTAACATCCCAAGTTTTTCAAAAATTCAAAAAATCAGAAAAATCAAAAACTTTTGAAAAACTATATGTATTTTGTTTTAGAAACTCAAAATTATGCATACATGCATTCATCTCTTCTTGCATTGTTTGCATTGGAAAATTTCAAAAGTGGGAAATATAATTCCACTTGAAAACATATTTAAGAAAATATATTAAAAGAGCAAATTATGCTCCATAAATTCTTTTTGACTTTTATGAATTTAGTTGTTCTGTTAATGTTTGGTTGTGATTTGTTTGTATTGTGAAGATTTATATTTTCATATGTTTACATTTGTGGTATTTAAATTTTATTCAAGCCACATATGTTTAGTTTTAAAACCTATTTAAATTTTGACATCAAGTGTCATTTTGATTATTAAAAACAAAGATGGAAAATCAAAATGAAATTTATTCAAAAAATTGTGTTTGTTTTTATTAAAAGGAAGGTTTTGTCTTTACAAATATAAAGAAATTGGTTTGAAACCATTTGGTTTTGTATTTTAAAAGTTATTAAAGTTCTTAAGTTTTTACAAAAAGGTTTTGAACAAAAAAATAGAACGCCTATCTACCGCACGTGCGACTAGGAGCAGCCCAGCAAGCAGCCCAGGCCCGCCTCGCTCCATCCCTCTCGCTGCCATGCGGGCCCCACCCCTGACGCGTCCCTCCTCAACCTCCAGCCCCGAAATTTCCTTTCCGTATCTATCTCCAACTCTGGATCGATTCGCGAATTTAAACGAACCCTATCCAAATCCCTCGAGCCCCATATAAACCCCACTACCCCGCAGTCTTTTCCCCTCAAAAACCCTAGTTCGGGAGCCCCCAGGCTGCCCACAATCCGCCGCCGTCCGCCATTGCCGCTGCCGTGGACTTCGAATTCCGGTGGACTCCGGCGACACCACGCTACCTATCCCTCCCGTTCTTCTTAATTTCTTCCTTGCGCACCTTCCTGACTTGGCGCGGTATTTTATTTCGTAGAAGATCGAGCAATTCGTGCTCGACCCGAAGCTCCAGCCGCCGCCCAGATTCCGGCGAGCGATTCCCGGCGATCCAGCGCGTCCCCGTCACCCGCGACCCGGCCATCAAGCTTGACTCGACCTCCAGCACCTCGCGGTATGATCCCCTAGCCCCCGTAGGCCATAGATTGTCGAATCCGTGCACGACCGTGCATGGCGATACCGCACCGGAGTTCCTCCGGCGACCTAGCGCCGCTAGTTTTAGGTCTTTTGGATCTAGGCCGTCAGATCTAATTCCAACGGCCAAGATTAGATCACAGCCGAAACGGTACGGGCGAGTCAGACGCTGCCGCGTAGCACCTGCGTCAGTGCACAGTCAGCGTCCAGTCAGAACTGATCCAGCCAATCACAGCTCGCCACTTAGCACAGGATTTTCTGCGAATTTTCCTATTTAGATTTAATCGGTTGTTTTGTAGAAAAGCCCCTGCATCTTAGATTTATTATATCTTTTTGTTGGCTCGGCCAAATTTTACAAATTTTATATTTTTGAAAAGCTCTATACTTGTAGAAACTTTTGGCACTGTTATATTTTAGTTTTGCCAACTATAAATTATTCAAATTTCAATTGACTGATTTGAGTAATTTTGGCATATCTTTACTTCTATAAGTCCAATTTTTGCAAATAAAATATTTTTGGAAAGCCCTTTACCTTTAGAATACTTTAGAACTTTTAGTTTTCTGTTTTCGCTATGTTTAAAATATTCAAATTTCAATTTGGAAGTTTGAGTAATTTTGACATAACTTTTATTTAAAAATAGATTTTTGAGTGAATCCAATGTCTACTGCTTTGTTTAGTTATTCCCTGGCCGTAGGAACACTCTAGTATTTTTTTTAATAGTTTTATATGATTTTTGTATTTATGAGTTGTTTTTTCCTTTTTAAGTGTGTTTTAAATAAAATTAATGTATACAAATTATTTTCTCCATATGTTTCGAGTTATGAAATAACTTACTGATATTTTGAAAGGATGAGATGCTTGACCAAGTACTTAGAATATTTTGGCCACTCAACAAAATAGTTTCTTCCTTAGAAAATATTTGATAGCACCTTTGTCAAACACTTTTTCTTAGAAAATTTAGCAACTATGTTTTGATTTATTTTCCTTAGAAATTATTTTGACTTATTATTTGACCTTGGCCTTAGCTGTATTTTGACCATCTTACTTGCTTGCATTTCCTTAGAGTAATTTTGCATGGCATGGCATTCATATCTTGTCCTTAGAATTTTGGAGCTGATGCTTGTTAGCCCTTCTAACCCTCCTAGTCAAAAACCACTAAGTTAGAAATTAGTGGAAACAATGAAGGGCCAATGAAGATTGCATTGTTATCCTTGGAGAATTCAACATGAAGTTAGAAGACCAATGAAGGACTTAGCCAAGAAAAACAAACTCCAGAAGCATCTCCAAGAAAAGCAAGGGGAAGTTCACGAAGACCAACCACCTACATTTTTCTAAGTCTTTCTGTGCCGTGCAGGCCTAGGACACGGCCTAGGACCAACTACCGGAATCCAGTTATTTGCCGTGCAGGCCTAGGACACGGCAAAGACACCTCGTAGCACGGCAACGTCTTTGCCGTGCCTAACTGCACGGGAAACCCCACATGGCCTAATACGTGTCGGCAAAGATTATTTGTCGTGATCCCCCCAAAACAGCACGGTAAACCCTTTTGCCGTGCGTCGATATTTTGCCGTGCGCCAGCCTATCGTCAAAGGTGGTCAACGACGACCTTCACCCTTTACCGTGAGCCAAAATGTTGCCGTGATGTAAATGTATGTCGTGCGTGTTTAGAAGAAGCATCACGGCAAACATCCACCCTTTGTCGTGTGTCTGCTGGAGGGGCAGCACGGCACAGCACCAACCTATGCCGTGCGTCTGCATGGACGGCAAACACTCCCCTGATCATGCACAGGCACGCTCCACGTGATGATCTATGCCGTGCGCGCGCAGAAGGGGACGCACGGCAAATCTTGCCTCTTTGCCATGTTCCCGCGCCGAAGCAATCACGGCAAACCTTGCCCCTTTGCTGTGAATGTTGCGCACGGCACATTGACCATATGGTCAGCACTATGTTGCCAGGTTTCACTGGTGCACGCCACGTATAGGCTTTGCCGTGGCCCTTTGCACGGCAAAGGCCTTTGCCGTGTGTACCCGCACGGCATAGTGACCATATGGTACCGTTTTGTTTTGTTCTGTTTTTTTTTTAATTCCTGCATTTTACAGAAAATACACAGATAATTCACATATAGCATTTCACAGATAGCAATACACAGATAATTCATCAACTTCAACCCATATCGGGGCCATATCACACATAAATCACAATTTGAGCACAAACATCACAAAATGAGCACAAACTTCACAATTATTACATTCAGGTACCATTATCGACAACAATACTGATATAGAAGGTCAGTACAAAAATGGTGGCATCAATATCATCGTGAAAACGCATCCATGCCATCGATATCATCCTGCAACGCATGCATGTGCAAGTTTAGATGTTTAAATCAATGAATGTGCAGATTTTGATTCTTAGACTATGTTGCATAGAAGACATGAAGTAAACCATGTACAAGATGATCTATGGTGCATATTTTGGTCACACTCTTAAGTCCAAATTCAAGAATATGAAGACATGAAGACATGAAGGCATGAAGACATGAAGGCTATGTCGAAGACATGAAGACATGAAGGCTATGTCGATCTAAGTGAGACATGAATTAAGTTTTCGAATGAGAGAGGTAACAAGTTGAAATCATAACTAACCTGTACTGGCCTTCCGGCGGCGGAATAGGTACTCAACATCACTAAGTGTCATCCTCCTACACGTTTGCAAAAACATAATGAGTTCGACAACTAGGTCGAAATGGCATAGTCATGACAACAAGTTCGTAAACTAGTAAAACTAAAGTGACAATGACAATGACAAGTCGGGGAGCATACCAACGGGAGCCTCCGGCAGCATCTAGGGTTGGCGTTATGGGTCTCCCCCTCCGGAATGCCCTGGCCACCAAGCGGTGGCGCCATGGAGTGAGATCCACCCGCCGATGGTGGATTCACCTACAACATGAAAAAGGCTCAAATAACCCATGAGAATGACAAGTAATTTAGTTACAACAATAAGATGGGTAGAATGACAAGTTCGAGAACATACCCATGAGAACATCAGTGGAGGCGGTGGTGGGAACATTCCCATGGCAACAGCCCCGTCCCCCCCCCCCAGGAGCAAGGCGCTGCACCTGGGAATACATCCAGTCCGCCATCACCCTGGAATGCTCCTGCTGCTGCCTGTAGAACTCCTGCTGCTGCTCCTGCTGTAGCCGCATATGCTCCTGCTGCTGCCGCATCTGCTCATCCTGCAGCCAGATTCGCTCCTGCTGCTGCTCCAGCTCCTGCTCATAGAGCACCTGCTTCTGCCGGAGCTCGTCGACAAGTAGACTCGAAACTCGTGGGCGGGTCTCCACAGCAGGCGCACCAGGCGCCCTCCCACGGCGGACCTGGCGTAGAGACGGGACGGTGAGAGGGTCGATGGAGCCGTCACCTATCCACAAGCGGCCATTCGCCGCGCCTTGCCCCGCAAGCACGATAGCGTCGAGGTCAAGTGGACTGGTGAGAGGGTCGGCATCTTCACCGTTGCGCTCCTTGAACTTGGCCGTGTACCCCTTGCTCCGGATGGCGGCGGTGTTGCTGACCCATATCGACCCTGTCTCAGGATCTGGCTCATCCCAGGTACGTTTCTTTGACCAAACGGCGAAGGCCGAGGGTTCTACGTCGGTCTTCAATCTCTGCAAAGAGAGCACAAACATAGGTGAAAAGGAGACGATATTGCAAAAGAGAGCACAAACATAGGTGGATTAAAGAATGCATTCGCTCACCTCATTTTCTATGCATTGGGTGAGGCTGAGGTTCCTTGGCGGTGTGTTCCACCCCTGTTCTCCGCCCGCTTTGCCTTTCCCTGCGCGTGTATCTTGAGATACTCCGGGCTAGTCCACCACGCTACCATCGCGAGGTGGCATGCGATGTTGTTACCGACGTATGGAGGAGGCACCTACATGCACAGGACACACATATTAATGATATTACACGGAGGTCAACAAAATCGACAATATAGAAATCTACGGTACCTGCAAGTATTGCCATGGCTTCATCAAGATGTTCCGAGCTTGCTTCTTTTTCAGCTTAATGTTCTTCTCGGCGTACCAATTGCGGACAGAGTTCACGCGAGCCTCGTAGTGCATGTCCGTCACCATCTTAGAGGCCTCGTCCTCTGGCCGATAGGAGAAGTACTTCTACAAGCATGCACACATAGGTAAAATAGGGTCAAAGCCATTAGTGCAATTTCAAATTTATAGAATAATGAGAAGTCAAACAAACTTACCCAGAAATAGGCAAGTGTCTTAATCCCAATGTTGCGGTACTCGCCATCGGGATCCTCCGCGTAACAGTAATGCCTGAAAGTCCAGGCTACATTACTGGTACCATCCTCCTCGACAATCCCTCGGAAAAACTTCCTGATACAACATCCAAGGATGCTCGAGTAGGTACGTTGTCCCTTCACTTTAGGAGGATCATACGTAAATGTCATACACAATGAGAAAGCCAAAATTAGTATAGTTAGCGTGTCAAAACACAATGAGAAGCTAAAATTGAACAAAAAGTATAATAATTGCCCTTTCCCTTTAGGCAGGAGAAGAGTGTGCTTGTAGGGGTAAGATTGGGGGTCGGGGAGTCTCGCCGCCCCCCGCTGATACACCGGCTCCGTCTGTGGCGAAGGGATATTCTCCTCAGTCTCAACCCACTCCTTCGGCGGCACCCACTGCAGCGTCGGGTCAAGCTCAAAGGGAAAAGGTACCTCCCCAGGTCCCTCCTCCTTCTCCTCCTCGCCCTCCTCCTCGCCCTCCTCAGTATCAAGCGAATCGTCCTCAGAACTATTATCGTACTCCTGGTCGTCCTCCTCCTCCTCCGCAGGGGGAGGAGTAGGAGTAGGACTTAGCCTCGAAGGCCTCCTTCTACTCCTCGAACTCTTACGCTGTCCACCCGTCGCTGGTGGAGGTGAGGTCTCAGGTGGAGGTGAGGGTGTCGAACTCCTACTCGATCCCGCCAGGCGTTCCTTCACGCTTCCCACCTTTTCTTCAAGGCATTCGTCAATTTGTTTCCACGCCCTGTCATGTTTCCTGCATTGACAAAAGATAGTTTTCATCAGTAATCCAAAATTAAGGTAAATACATGAAGCAACAATGAGTAAAGCAAAAATGAATACATAAAGCAGCATTGACCTATTACATGATCCAAAATTAAAATAAATACATGAAGCAACTTCCTGCTACCTTAATCCAAATTAAGGTAAATACATGAAGCAACAATGAGTAAAGCAAAAATGAATACATAAAGCAGCATTGACCTATTACATGATCCAAAATTAAAATAAATGGAGTAGCGATAATGAGTTCTCACAAAATAAACTAGACTGACAATCACTATTACATAAAGCAGCATTGACCTATTACATATAAGCTAGACTGACAATTACTAATACATGTGTCCTCATCGCTATCAGTAGCCTGTGTCGAGATCATCGGGACCAACTATTGGACCACCCGTGTCGTCATCACTGTCAGGGTCGCCACACCACCAACCATCCACGGAACCTGGAGGTGTTCCCTCTGGCTCATCGACGAGAAGTCCTGCGTGGAACCGCTCTAGCAAAGTCACGTCGGCTTGGTTATGAACCTCCTCGACGGCATCATGCGCGGTGTCTTCCTCCATTCCCGCATCTCGTTTTCTTCGCCGTATTCCATGTCATCATCGGTCGGCAAGTTGATAGTGAATTTCCCAGGGAGCCCTCCATCCTGATAGAACTCGCCGTGAGATGTTGAGGGGTCTAGGCGGCGGTAATCTTGACCGTTAGGCATAGCTAGCCTGCTGTGCGACGGTACCGTCACCACAACATCCCACCCCTGTAGACGCTTTTGATATGCTTTTGCTGTTTTCTTGCACGGGTACGGGAGATAGAATACTTGGAAGGCCTGGGTAGCCAAAATGTAGACGTCGTCTCCCGAATACTTGGAGCTTCGTTCAACTTCGACCAATCCAATTGTAGGATCCCGTCTAACCCGACGGGGTCTAACCAATTGCATTTGAATACAACGGGATCTAGCCCTTTACCAAAACCATAATTCAACTCGTATATAGCCTCAACTCTTCCATAGTAATGGAGTTTATCTGAGCCTTCACATAACACCCCACTATTTATTGTCTTCCGGTTGCCCCGGTTTGTTGTGTGTTCATGGGTATGGAAGCGATATCCATTCACGTCATAAGCATGGAATGAGTTGACGGAATGGCTAAAGCCATGGGCAATGTTTCTAAGCTCTGGCTTCATCTCTTTGTCCTTTTTTGCCTACAAGTTTAGCACGAGAAGTTTAGAACGAGGAATGATCGATGAATGTCCACGGTACTAGAAAAGTTAGATAGAACAGTACCAAACCCGCGAACCAGCTAATGAAACCACCACCCTTGCCAAAACCACCACCCTTGTCAAAAAGATCCTTCGACTCTTTCGGGGTAGGGTCCCTTCTCAGCTTCCAGTTTTCACGAGTGAATCGTCTACTCCAATGAGAAAAGAGGAGTTAGCCACGAATATAGGAGTGAATGTTTGTGAAATACTAAATGGTGAAAGACTTACTCGCGGTACGGCTTCACTTCCTCCATACTCATCAAGATATACGAGGAGATCATATCCCGCTCGAGCTTTTTCATGATGAACTTCTTCGTGCCACTTGATTTGCCACCGAGCCCTATGAAGATGCTAAGCTTGGGTACATCTTCAGGGTTGGCTGCATTGTAGCGAACGACTGGATTGTGTTTGTGGGAATGTTGGCATCATAGAAACCTGTCGTGAAGTTTGACACCTCCTCGTTAAGGCATGCCTCGGCCATGGATGCCTCGATCTTGCATTTATTCCCGCAATTCTGGCGTAGGTCTTTCATTTTTCTCTCAGGCCCAAACTGCCAACGGGTCGACACAGGCCCCCCCATTAAAGCCTCGTGCGCGAGATGCAAGATCATATGTTGCATCGGATTAAAAAACCCTGGCGGAAGTATCGTCTCTAGCTTGCAAAGCAACTCGGGTGCCTGTTCATGCAGCTTCAGAACCACTTCACGATCTAACTCCCTTGCACAAATCTGGCGGAAGAAAAAGCTCAACTCCGCCAGTACTCGCCAAGTCTCCTCATCGACATAGCCTCGAATCATCACCGGCATTATGCGCTCAAGCCACACGTGGTAGTCATGACTCTTCAGCCCTCCTACTCGCTGCGTGTCCAGGTTCACACACCTCGCCCAGTTAGCTGCATACCCATCAGGGAAGTACAAACACTCCACGAGCCACTGTAATATTTCCCTTTTTTCCGGCCTTGTAGGGCAGAACCGAGCCTTTGGCTTAGACCACCTAGTGCCGTTGACTCCAGGAGGCTTCATATCAAGATTTGGCCTGTCACAAAGTTCTTCTTGGTCCATTCGAGCCTTGACGTTATCCTTCGTCTTCTCAGTCTCCATGATGGTGCTATAAAGAGCCTCGGCGATATTCTTTTCGGTGTGCATTACATCAATGTTGTGTGGAAGCTCGACATCCTCCATGTAAGGGAGCAGCTTCCAGAAGCACGGAATGTGAGTCCACTGGTGCGTCTCCCCATAACCCACGAAACCATTCCCATCGGGTTTAGGCACGAGAGCTTCTAGCTCAGCCTTGATTTCTCTTCCGGTCATCAGACGTGGTTTCGGAGCATGGATCTCGACTCCTTTCTTGAACCGCTTTACGTCACTCCTGTATCTATGACCTGGGTCAAGGAACTGTCGATGTTGATCAAAGCATGAATACTTGCCTCCCTTCGTAAGCCATGAGAAAGTCATAGCCTGTCTGCACTGTGGGCAAGGCCACTTCCCATGTGTACACCAGCCGCAGAACAAAGCACGCTGGTAAGTCATGCAGGGATGTGTGGTACCAGACATACATATCGAAGTGATCATTTGTTGAGGCGTCATATGTTCGGACCCCGCGACCGTTCCAGCCAACAGCCAAGTCTTCAACCAGCGGTTCCAGGTACACGTTCATGTTCTTACCCGGGTATTTCGGTCCTGGGATTATCATCGACAATAACATGTTATGTGATCTCATGGACTCGCCGGGGGGAGGTTCTGGGGTATGACAAACACAGGCCAACAGCTGTATGTTGCCGCCGACATGCCATACGGATTGAACCCATCGGTTGATATAGCAACAGCTACGCTCCTCGGGTCGCCCGCTTTCAGTGGATACTTCGCTACAAAGTTCTTCCATGCGTCACCATCCGACGGATGTATCATCTTGTCCGTGTATCTGTTCCCTAACGCGGCCCATCGCATCTGCTGGGCAGTGTCTTTGTTCATGTAAAGCCGCTGGATCCTCGGTATAAATGGAAGGTACCGGAGAATCTTTTGGGGAATCCCGGTCTGCCTCTTCTGTCCACCACCGAGGTCGACCTCGAAGTACCTAGAGGAATTGCAATGGATGCAATAATTTGTTCCAGCATGTTCTTTCCTGAATAGCATGCATCCCTTTGGACAGGCGTCTATCTTCTCATATGACATCTTAAGGTCACGGAGGAGTTTAGTCGCCTCGTAGAAGCTCTTCGCCAAGATATGCCCTTTCGGTAGAAGGCTGCCAACGACGGCCAGAATATCATCGAAACCATCCCTGCATATCTTCCTCTGGCACTTCACGGCCATAAGGCGAGCGATGGCATCTAGAAGGGTAACATCTGTATGTTCATGAAGGGGTTTCTGCGAGCCAAACATAGTCTCGTAGTACTTCTTCGTGTCTTCATCCGGCTGCTCACTTGTCTCTGCCTCCTGAGGTGTCTCCGCCTCTACACGACGGCTTTCAGGCGCATTAGCATTGACAAAGGCGTCTAAGCAGTTGTTGAACCCAGTGTCAAATTCTCCCGCTGGCTGAATCTGACGTGGCTCGGTTCTAGGACGTTTTGCTAACTGTTCACCATGGAAATTCCAACATGGTAGAATGGTGTGAACCCATTCTTGATCAGGTGCATACTAACATCTACCTTCGACTGTCGCTTTCGGTTATCGCATTTTGAACAGGGGCAAAACACTTTCATTGGTTTGCTGCGATGTCAAACGCCTTGTTCACAAACTCCTCGGCCTTATCTCTCCATTCATTACTAAATTCATATTTGCTCTTTCTGCCAGCATACATCCACTCACGGTCAGCATGTTCAGACATCTTCTTCTACTCCTTGGGTGACAACGGTGACGTAATTAATTATATGCAAGTAATAATAAATTTATTCAATGTCATCAGATTAATTACGGCCAAATTTTATCTTTTACAACATGCAAGGGTTCACCTACACTTCTAATAGGTAGGGGCTTATCCCGCCCGAGTACGTGTAGATCGAATCGTGTCCCATGTTCTACCCCGACCCGAGACAGAATTTCGACAGCACCTCCCCGCTGTTCTTCAGAATACACGTCTCGAGCTTGTCAAGCCGAGAGGGTGTGCATCCGAAGAACAACAGGAAGGTGCTGCCGAAATTCCGTCTCAGGAAGGGGTAGAACATGGAACATGACCCGATCTACACGTACTCGGACTGTCCAACAGGACAACCCGGAAGTGTTACGGTTATAAATATGCAAAGATGGACAATCCTGCATATTTATAAATTTGTAACCCTTCCGGATGGGATCTGATTCGGGTTACGCGACTCGACTGACTTGGTGATCTAGACCAAAATAAAACCTATGCAGCAAGATGTATACCCTAGAAGCGTGGTCGATCACCGCAGAAGGTCGGGGACGCTCTCCGGAGGAGGCACAGAACAGGGGCACCGAGGCGGCCCTCCTCAGCTGGAGAAGAAGCCCCGTAAACTACGACATCTGAAACCACAAAAACAACATATATATATATAAGAACAGATGTACAACATAAATATTCATGTACTGCTTAATGCTTCTAGGCATAACACCAAAACTCTTATGAAAAAGTTAGAACAATTCTGACAGCTAGACATACTACATATTTGTAAACCACACATAGAAAAATTAGTCATAACCAATCCATTAAACTAAACCTAGCCAAACACATAATTAGTACCAATTTATTTACTACAGGGAACCAATCCACTACTTGCTGCCATGACACACATTACATCTACCAACTAGAAAATTAACTAAAATTTGCAGAGGAGCTTGCTGCAGACCTGCACACACTGTGTTCACAATAATCACCAATTTGCAGCTGAAAATCAATGGAAGTGCTCAAGCAAATTTTCTAGCCCCACAAATTAACTAAAATTAACTACGGATTTGTCCTCAAGAAAATTTTCTAGCCACACAAATTTACTAAAATTAACTACTTGCTGCGGAGGAGCTCCTGCTCGTGCCCGTGGATGGGCACAATGGCGGCATCCAGAGCATGCGGGGGGGTGGTGGGGGGTGGGAAGGAGAGGCTAGCCCAGCGGCGGTGGTGCTCACCAAGGACGGCGACCGGTCGATGTTGGGGAAGAAGAGGAGGGAGGCGGCCGGCGGTGGCGCTCACCAAGTAGACGGTGAGCGGCCGTGGAAGTGCTCCTCCGCGCTAACCCGGCGCGGCGAACTCCATGGCGTCGGGAAGTAGAGGAGGGAGGTGGCCGGCGTGGGGGATCTCGGGACGCAGAGGAGGGGGCGACATCCTCCAGTGGGAAGCAGAGGAGGGTGGCGGCCGGCGTGGGGGCTCGGGACGCAGAGGAGGGAGGCGGCCGGCGTGGGGCTCGGGATGCAGAGGAGGCACTAGTACAGAACGACACATCGGATACCCCTCTATGGCAACGGCAAGAGTTAGGCGACGGAAAAATGAGCTCCGCGCGCTTCCGTGAGTGCGCGCGCGCTAGTCGGTCGATGGGCCCGACACAATGGTAACGGAGGCTGAAAAGATCTCCGTTGCTCATATATAGGCAATAGAGGAAAGAATATCTCCGTTGCTGATATTGCCACATTAGAAACGGAGATCGGTCTATCTCCGTTTCCCATGTGAAGGCACATTAAGCGGTGCCGGTATTAATATATCCCACTCCAGTACTGTATCTCACTCTCACTCTCAGTCTCACTCTCCCCAGTTCCTAACCCTAGCCGCACACGCTCTCCTCCTACTTCACCCATCGATGGCGAACCCCTCCGGCGCCGACGGAAGTCAGGATGGAGCATCTTCCACCGCCCACCCTCCGAGGCGCAGCCCGGACCTCCCCTACAACACTGGCGAGATCCCCGACGACTGCGGTCGCGAGTTCATTCTGAGCCGTCAAATCCCATCCGGATCCACGGCGGCGGCGGCCACCGACGCCCGGATCTCGTCCTGATCGTCCTCCTCGGACGATGAGGACGAGGATCTGGAGGTCGGTCTCCTCCTCTCTCGCGCCTCCTTTGAGAGCGAGCGCGCCGAGGGTGTCATTCGGGCGTCTGTGATGCAGATAGCTATCCGCATCTCCGCCGCCGAGCACGCGATAGAAGCCGCCGAGGAGGCGTTGTTCCAGACGCGGCTCTGGGTGGCCATAGACCGCTCTCTTCTCCCTGGCCAGTGCCTTGGGCCAGATGCGGTGGTGGCGGCGGCGGAGGAGGAGGATGAGGAGGAGGACGCTCCGGTGTTTGAGCAGGATGAGGTGTCCTCTGACGTCTCCTCTGGCAGTGGCTCCGGCGCCGACGCTTGGGACGCAATCCGCGACGGAAAGCGACCCCGCCTCGCCTAAGGTAAATGACCGCTCTGTTAGCTACTTATTTAGCTCGGTTTACTCTGTTAGTTAGCTCTGTTTAGCTATGTATTTGTTATGTTAGCTACTTATTTAGCTCGGTTTGGTTTGTTTAGCTATGTATTTGCTATGTTAGCTACTTATTTAGCTCGGTTTGCTCTGTTAGTTAGCTCTGTTCAGCTATGTATTTGCTATGTTGACTACTTATTTAGCTCGGTTTGCTTTGTTTAGCTATGTATTTGCTATGTTAGCTACTTATTTAGCTCGGTTTGCTCTGTTAGTTAGCTATGTTCAGCTATGTATTTGCTATGTTAGCTACTTATTTAGCTCGGTTTGCTTTGTTTAGCTATGTATTTGCTATGTTAGCTACTTATTTAGCTCAGTTTGCTCTGTTAGTTAGCTCTGTTCAGCTATGTATTTACTATGTTAGCTACTTATTTAGCTCGGTTTGCTTTGTTTAGCTATGTATTTGCTATGTTAGCAACTTATTTAGCTCAGTTTGCTCTGTTCAGCTATGTATTTGCTATGTTAGCTACTTATTTAGCTCGGTTTGCTTTGTTTAGCTATGTATTTGCTATGTTAGCTACTTATTTAGCTCAGTTTGCTCTGTTAGTTAGCTCTGTTCAGCTATGTATTTGCTATGTTAGCTACTTATTTAGCTTGGTTTGCTTTGTTTAGCTATGTATTTGCTATGTTAGCTACTTATTTAGCTCGGTTTGCTCTGTTAGTTAGCTCTGTTTAGCTATGTATTTGCTATGTTAGCTACTTATTTAGCTCGGTTTGCTCTGTTCAGCTATGTATTTGCTATGTTAGCTACTTATTTAACTTGGTTTGCTCTGTTAGTTAGCTCTTCAGCTATGTATTTAGCTCGGTTTGCTTTGTTTACTGCTTATTGGCTCTGTTTATTAGCTTTGTTTGCTGTTTTTAACAAAGAATATTCGTTGTTTCAAGGGCTTGGTGGATGCATGGTGACGATGTTGCTGCCGTGAAGACCTAGGAGCGGGGCTCCATACACGGTGCCGTCACCAGGAACAGTACATTTTGCGCAGCAGGAAAGGCAGTAGATGTTCATCTGGCGGCCGTGAAGACATAGGAGCAGAGCTCCAACCACGCGCACTGATGAACTTTTGTAAAGCAGGCCGTACAGGAATACGGTGATGACTGGGCGGCCGTCTAGTCGCATGGAGCGGGGCTCCATCGACGGCACAGCCCGTCACCGTGTTTTTTTTGTTTTCCTGTAACCCTTATTAGAAACGGTTATTAGCAAAACTCCGTGTCTAATGTTAAATACATCAGAAACGGTTTATCTCCTCCGTTGACGATGAGAGCCTTCACATCAGTGACAAGGTCGGGGACATGGACCCTTTCTCCATTGCCGATGGGTTTTTGGCCCGTTTCCGATGTGTCGTTCTGTACTAGTGAGGGAGGTTGTGTGGGGCTCTCGGGGCGGCGCGGGGTTGCCGGCGGCGGCGCGGTGGATCGGGTGGTGGTGAGCGAGGTCGGGGCTGGGTGGGGATGAGTGAGGTGAGGTCGGGGCCGGTGTGGGTTGGTCCGTGGCGATAGGATTTTGCCGTGAGCCACCTCTTTGCCGTGCGGGCAACACGAAGACGCACGTCAAAGGGCAGGCTGTGCCCTGTGGGAAGCAGCCCAAGCACGGCAAAGGGCTTCCTTTGCCGTGTGAGGACACATTTGCCCTGTGCCATTGTCTTTTAAAAAAATTCTATTTGTTTTTTCCTTTTATTTGTTTTTTCCTTACTTTTTTTGTGGACTGTTTATTAGTATTAGTTGATGCCATTTTTGGTAGGTTGTGGGAACCTCCGAGTTGCGACCCGCTTCACCGGCCCCTCTTACTCGATCCGTAGTAAGTTCCGACACTTAGAGGTGAAAACTCCCGTGTCGGGAATGGACCACATGAAATGTTGGTTCCCCATGGTCCTATGTACAAACCTAACACAACCAAGCAATAAAGTTCATGTGTCTACCCCCTCTCGGCGTCGGTCAAAGGGGTAGATCGACAGGTTTGACTTTTTTCCAGCGGGTGTAGGGTTTTGCCGTAACGGGTGTAGGGTTTCCGACGCTCGGGGGCTCCGACGGTCACACACCGGAGTAAAATCTTGCACTTCCAAAACATCCAACACACTTGTACACACATATTATGGCACAACCTAGGTTTGGGTGGGTTTCCGACGCTCGGGGGCTCCGATTCGGCGACCATAGATCCGCTGGAAAAAAAACCCTACGTTTTCGTCTACCCCCTTCAACGGCGTCAAAAGGGGTAGGCCAGTGGAGTTTTTTGCTTGGTTGTGTTAGGTAAGGACATAGGAGCATGGAGAACCAACTATTATCACAAGTTCTCACAAGATTGCCCCCGGTTCCCCCGAAACGGGAGTTTTCACCTATAAGTCTAGAAACTTAGTGGAGAGAGAGTGCGGTCGGTGAAGACGGTCACACACCGGAGTAAAATCTTGCACTTACAAAACACCCAACACACTTCTACACACATATTATGGCAAAACCTAGGTTTGGGTGGGTTTCCAACGCTCGGGGGCTCCGATTCGGCGAAACCATAGATCCGCTGGATAACCCTAACGTTTTCGTCTACCCCCTTCAACGGCGTCGAAAGGGGGTAGGCCAGTGCAGTTCTTTGCTTGGTTGTGTTAGGTAAGGACATAGGAACATGGAAAACCAACTATTATCCCAAGTTCTAACAAGATTGCCCCCGGTTCCCCCGAAATGGGAGTTTTCACCTATAAGTCTAGAAACTTAGTGGAGAGAGAGTGCGGTCGGTGAAGACGGTCACACACCGGAGTAAAAATCTTGCAGTTCCAAAACACACGACACACTTGTACACACATATTATGGCACAACCTAGGTTTGGGTGGGTTTCCGACGCTCGGGGCTCCGATTCGGCGAAACCATAGATCCGCGGAAAAAACCCTAACGTTTTCGTCTACCCCCTTCAACGGCGTCGAAAGGGGGTAGGCCAGTGGAGTTTTTTGCTTGGTTGTGGTAGGTAAGGACATAGGAACATGGAGAATCAACTATTATCACAAGTTCTCACAAGATTGCCCCCGGTTCCCCCGAAACGGGAGTTTTCACCTATAAGTCTAGAAACTTAGTGGAGAGAGAGTGCGGTCGGTGAAGACGGTCACACACCGGAGTAAAATCTGGCACTTCCAAAAACCCAACACACGTGTATACACATATTATGGCACAACCTAGGTTTGGGTGGGTTTCCGACGCTCGGGGCTCCGATTCGGCGAAACCATAGATCCGCTAGAAAAACCCTAACGTTTTCGTCTACCCCCTTCAACGGCGTCGAAAGGGGTAGGCCAGTGGAGTTTTTTGCTTCGTTGTGTTAGGTAAGGACATAGGAGCATGGAGAACCAACTATTATCACAAGTTCTCAGAAGATTGCCCCCGGTTCCCCCGAAACGGGAGTTTTCACCTATAAGTCTAGAAACTTAGTGGAGAGAGAGTGCGGTCGGTGAAGACAGTTACACACCAGAGTAAAATCTTGCACTTCCAAAACAGACAACACACTTGTACACACATATTATGGCACAACCTAGGTTTGGGTGGGTTTCCGACGCTCGGGGGCTCCGATTCGGCGAAACCATAGATCCGCTGGAAAAACCCAAACGTTTTCGTCTACCCCCTTCAACGGCGTCGAAAGGGGGTAGGCCAGTGGAGTTTTTTGCTTGGTTGTGTTAGGTAAGGACATAGGAGCATGGAGAACCAACTATTATCACAAGTTCTCACAAGATTGCCCCCGGTTCCCGCGAAACGGGAGTTTTCACCTATAAGTCTAGAAACTTAGTGGAGAGAGAGTGCGGTCGGTGAAGACGGTCACACACCGGAGTAAAATCTTGCACTTCCAAAACACACAACACACTTGTACACACATATTATGGCATAACCTAGGTTTGGGTGGGTTTCCGACGCTCGGGGCTCCGATTCGGCGAAACCATAGATCCGCGAGAAAAACCCTAACGTTTTCGTCTACCCCCTTCAACGGCGTCGAAACGGGGTAGGCCAGTGGAGTTTTTTGCTTGGTTGTGTTAGGTAAGGACATAGGAACATGGAGAATCAACTATTATCACAAGTTCTCACAAGATTGCCCCCGGTTCCCCCGAAACGGGTTTTCACCTATAAGTCTAGAAACTTAGTGGAGAGAGAGTGCGGTCGGTGAAGACGGTCACACACCGGAGTAAAATCTGGCACTTCCAAAAACCCAACACACGTGTATACACATATTATGGCACAACCTAGGTTTGGGTGGGTTTCCGACGCTCGGGGGCTCCGATTCGGCGAAACCATAGATCCGCTAGAAAAACCCTAACGTTTTCGTCTACCCCCTTCAACGGCGTCGAAAGGGGGTAGGCCAGTGGAGTTTTTTGCTTCGTTGTGTTAGGTAAGGACATAGGAGCATGGAGAACCAACTATTATCACAAGTTCTCAGAAGATTGCCCGCGGTTCCCCCGAAACGGGAGTTTTCACCTATAAGTCTAGAAACTTAGTGGAGAGAGAGTGCGGTCGGTGAAGACAGTTACACACCAGAGTAAAATCTTGCACTTCCAAAACAGACAACACACTTGTACACACATATTATGGCACAACCTAGGTTTGGGTGGGTTTCCGACGCTCGGGGGCTCCGATTCGGCGAAACCATAGATCCGCTGGAAAAACCCAAACGTTTTCGTCTACCCCCTTCAACGGCGTCGAAAGGGGGTAGGCCAGTGGAGTTTTTTGCTTGGTTGTGTTAGGTAAGGACATAGGAGCATGGAGAACCAACTATTATCACAAGTTCTCACAAGATTGCCCCCGGTTCCCGCGAAACGGGAGTTTTCACCTATAAGTCTAGAAACTTAGTGGAGAGAGAGTGCGGTCGGTGAAGACGGTCACACACCGGAGTAAAATCTTGCACTTCCAAAACACACAACACACTTGTACACACATATTATGGCATAACCTAGGTTTGGGTGGGTTTCCGACGCTCGGGGGCTCCGATTCGGCGAAACCATAGATCCGCGAGAAAAACCCTAACGTTTTCGTCTACCCCCTTCAACGGCGTCGAAACGGGGTAGGCCAGTGGAGTTTTTTTCTTGGTTGTGTTAGGTAAGGACATAGGAACATGGAGAATCAACTATTATCACAAGTTCTCACAAGATTGCCCCCGGTTCCCCCGAAACGGGAGTTTTCACCTATAAGTCTAGAAACTTAGTGGAGAGAGTGCGGTCGGTGAAGACGGTCACACACCGGAGTAAAATCTGGCACTTCCAAAAACCCAGCACACTTGTATACACATATTATGGCACAACCTAGGTTTGGGTGGGTTTCCGACGCTCGGGGGCTCCGATTCGGCGAAACCATAGATCCGCTAGAAAAACCCGAACGTTTTCGTCTACCCCCTTCAACGGCGTCGAAAGGGGGTAGGCCAGTGGAGTTTTTTGCTTCGTTGTGTTAGGTAAGGACATAGGAGCATGGAGAACCAACTATTATCGCAAGTTCTCACAAGATTGCCCCCGGTTTCCCCGAAACGGGAGTTTTCACCTATAAGTCTAGAAACTTAGTGGAGAGAGAGTTCTGTCGGTGAAGACGGTTACACACCGGAGTAAAATCTTGCACTTCCAAAACAGACAACACACTTGTACACACATATTATGGCACAACCTAGGTTTGGGTGGTTTCCGACGCTCGGGGGCTCCGATTCGGCGAAACCATAGATCCGCTGGAAAAACCCAAACGTTTTCGTCTACCCCCTTCAACGGCGTCGAAAGGGGGTAGGCCAGTGAAGTTTTTTGCTTGGTTGTGTTAGGTAAGGACATAGGAGCATGGAAAACCAACTATTATCACAAGTTCTCACAAGATTGCCCTCGGTTCCCGCGAAACGGGAGTTTTCACCTATAAGTCTAGAAACTTAGTGGAGAGAGAATGCGGTTGGTGAAGACGGTCACACACCGGAGTAAAATCTTGCACTTCCAAAACACACGACACACTTGCACACACATATTATGGCACAACCTACGGTTACATACCGGAGTAAAATCTTGCACTTCCAAAACACACAACACACTTGTACACACATATTATTGCACAACCTAGGTTTGGGTGGGTTTCCGACGCTCGGGGCTCCGATTCGGCGAAACCATAGATCCGCGGGAAAACCCCTAACGTTTTCGTCTACCCCCTTCAACGGCGTCGAAAGGGGGTAGGCCAGTGGAGTTTTTTGCTTGGTTGTGTTAGGTATGGACATAGGAACATGGAGAATCAACTATTATCACAAGTTCTCACAAGATTGCCCCCGGTTCCCCCGAAACGGGAATTTTCACCTATAAGTCTAGAAACTTAGTGGAGAGAGAGTGCGGTCGGTGAAGACGGTCACACACCGGAGTAAAATCTTGCAGTTCGAAAACACCCAACACACTTGTACACACATATTATGGCGCAACCTAGGTTTGGGTGGGTTTCCGACGCTCGGGGGCTCCGATTCGGCGAAACCATAGATCCGCTGGAAAAACCCAAACCTTTTTCGTCTACCCCCATCAACGGCGTCGAAAGGGGGTAGGCCAGTGGAGTTTTTTCCTTCGTTGTGTTTGGTAAGGACATAGGAGCATGGAGAACCAACTATTATCACAAGTTCTCACAAGATTGCCCCCGGTTCCCCCGAAACGGGAGTTTTCACCTATAAGTCTAGAAACTTAGTGGAGAGAGAGTGCGGTCGATGAAGACGGTTACACACCGGAGTAAAATCTTGCACTTCCAAAACACACAACACACTTTTACACACATATTATGGCACAACCGAGGTTTGGGTGGGTTTCCGACGCTCGGGGGCTCCGATTTGGCGAAACCATAGATCCGCTGGAAAAACCCTAACGTTTTCGTCTACCCCCTTCAACGGCATCGAAAGGGGGTAGGCCAGTGGAGTTGTTTGCTTGGTTGTGTTAGGTAAGGACATAGGAGCATGGAAAACCAACTATTATCACAAGTTCTCACAAGATTGCCCCCGGTTCCCCCGAAACGGGAGTTTTCACCTGTAAGTCTAGAAACTTAGTGGAGAGAGAGTGCGGTCGGTGAAGACGGTCACACACCGGAGTAAAATCTTGCACTTCCAAAACACACGACACACTTGTACACACATATTATGGCAGAACCTAGGTTTGGGTGGGTTTCCGACGCTCGGGGCTCCGATTCGGCGAAACCATAGATCCGCTGGAAAAACCCAAACCTTTTTCGTCTACCCCCATCAACGGCGTCGAAAGGGGGTAGGCCAGTGGAGTTTTTTCCTTCGTTGTGTTTGGTAAGGACATAGGAGCATGGAGAACCAACTATTATCACAAGTTCTCACAAGATTGCCCCGGTTCCCCCGAAACGGGAGTTTTCACCTATAAGTCTAGAAACTTAGTGGAGAGAGAGTGCGGTCGATGAAGACGGTTACACACCGGAGTAAAATCTTGCACTTCCAAAACACACAACACACTTTTACACACATATTATGGCACAACCGAGGTTTGGGTGGGTTTCCGACGCTCGGGGGCTCCGATTTGGCGAAACCATAGATCCGCTGGAAAAACCCTAACGTTTTCGTCTACCCCCTTCAACGGCATCGAAAGGGGGTAGGCCAGTGGAGTTGTTTGCTTGGTTGTGTTAGGTAAGGACATAGGAGCATGGAAAACCAACTATTATCACAAGTTCTCACAAGATTGCCCCCGGTTCCCCCGAAACGGGAGTTTTCACCTGTAAGTCTAGAAACTTAGTGGAGAGAGAGTGCGGTCGGTGAAGACGGTCACACACCGGAGTAAAATCTTGCACTTCCAAAACACACGACACACTTGTACACACATATTATGGCAGAACCTAGGTTTGGGTGGGTTTCCGACGCTCGGGGCTCCGATTCGGCGAAACCATAGATCCACGGGAAAAAACCCTAACGTTTCGTCTACCCCCTTCAATGGCGTCGAAAGGGGGTAGGCCAGTGGAGTTTTTTGCTTGGTTGTGTTAGGTAAGGACATAGGAGCATGGAGAACCAACTATTATCACAAGTTTTCACCTATAAGTCTAGAAACTTAGTGGAGAGAGAGTTCGGTCGGTGAAGACGGTTACACACCGGAGTAAAATCTTGCACTTCCAAAACACACAACACACTTGTACACACATATTATGGCACAACCTAGGTTTGGGTGGGTTTCCGACGCTCGGGGCTCCGATTCGGCGAAACCATAGATCCGCTGGAAAAACCCAAACGTTTTCGTCTACCCCCTTCAACGGCGTCGAAAGGGGGTAGGCCAGTGAAATTTTTTGCTTGGTTGTGTTAGGTAAGGACATAGGAGCATGGAAACCAACTATTATCACAAGTTCTCACAAGATTGCCCTCGGTTCCCGCGAAACGGGAGTTTTCACCTATAAGTCTAGAAACTTAGTGGAGAGAGAATGCGGTTGGTGAAGACGGTCACACACCGGAGTAAAACCTTGCACTTCCAAAACACACGACACACTTGTACACACATATTATGGCAGAACCTAGGTTTGGGTGGGTTTCCGACGCTCGGGGCTCCGATTCGGCGAAACCATAGATCCACGGGAAAAACCCTAACGTTTTCGTCTACCCCCTTCAATGGCGTCGAAAGGGGGTAGGCCGGTGGAGTTTTTTGCTTGGTGTTAGGTAAGGACATAGGAGCATGGAGAACCAACTATTATCACAAGTTCTCACAAGATTGCCCCCGGTTCCCAGGAAACGGGAGTTTTCACCTATAAGTCTAGAAACTTAGTGGAGAGAGAGTGCGGTCGGTGAAGACGGTCACACACCGGAGTAAAATCTTGCACTTCCAAACACACAACACACTTGTACACACGTATTATGGCACAACCTAGGTTTGGGTGGGTTTCCGACGCTCGGGGGCTCCGATTCGGTGAAACCATAGATCCGCGGGAAAAACCCTAACGTTTTCGTCTACCCCCTTCAACGGCGTCGAAAGGGGGTAGGCCAGTGGAGTTTTTTGCTTGGTTGTGTTAGGTAAGGACATAGGAACATGGAGAATCAACTATTATCACAAGTTCTCACAAGATTGCCCTCGGTTCCCCCGAAACGGGAGTTTTCACCTATAAGTCTAGAAACTTAGTGGAGAGAGAGTGCGGTCGATGAAGACGGTCACACACCGAAGTTAAATCTTGCACTTCGAAAACACCCAACACACTTGTACACACATATTATGTCACAGCCTAGGTTTGGGTGGGTTTCCGACGCTCGGGGGCTCCGATTCGGCGAAACCATAGATCCGCTGGAAAAACCCTAACATTTTCGTCTACCCCCTTCAACGGCGTCGAAAGGGGTAGGCCAGTGGAGTTTTTTGCTTCGTTGTGTTAGGTAAGGACATAGGGGCGTGGAGAACCAACTATTATCACAAGTTCTCACAAGATTGCCCCCGGTTCCCCCGAAACGGGAGTTTTCACCTATAAATCTAGAAACTTAGTGGAGAGAGAGTGCGGTCGGTGAAGACGGTTACATACCGGAGTAAAATCTTGCACTTCCAAAGCACACAACACACTTGTACACACATATTATGGCACAACCTAGGTTTGGGTGGGTTTCCGACGCTCGGGGGCTCCGATTCGGCGAAACCATAGATTCGCTGGAAAACCCTAACGTTTTCGTCTACCCCCTTCAACGGCGTCGAAAGGGGGTAGGCCAGTGGAGTTTTTTGCTTGGTTGTGTTAGGTAAGGACATAGGAACATGTAAAAGAAACTATTATCACAAGTTCTCACAAGATTGCCCCCGGTTCCACCGAAACGGGAGTTTTCACCTATAAGTCTAGAAACTTAGTGGAGAGAGAGTGCGGTCGGTGAAGACGGACACACACCGGAGTAAAATCTTGCACATCCAAAACACACAACACACTTGTACACACATATTATTGCACAACCTAGGTTTGGGTGGGTTTCCGACGCTCGGGGGCTCCGATTCGGCGAAACCATAGATCCGCGGGAAAAACCCTAACGTTTTCGTCTACCCCCTTCAACGGCGTCGAAAGGGGTAGGCCAGTGGAGTTTTTTGCTTGGTTGTGTTAGGTAAGGACATAGGAACATGGAGAATCAACTATTATCACAAGTTCTCACAAGATTGCCCCCGGTTCCCCGAAACGGGAATTTTCACCTATAAGTCTAGAAACTTAGTGGAGAGAGTGCGGTCGGTGAAGACAGTCACACACCGGAGTAAAATCTTGCAGTTCGAAACACCCAACACACTTCTACACACATATTATGGCGCAACCTAGGTTTGGGTGGGTTTCCGACGCTCGGGGGCTCCGATTCGGCGAAAGCATAGATCCGCTGGAAAAACCCAAACCTTTTTCGTCTACCCCCATCAACGGCGTCGAAAGGGGGTAGGCCAGTGTAGTTTTTTGCTTCGTTGTGTTTGGTAAGGACATAGGAGCATGGAGAACCAACTATTATCACAAGTTCTCACAAGATTGCCCCCGATTCCCCGGAAACGGGAGTTTTCACCTATAAGTCTAGAAACGTAGTGGAGAGAG
Organism: Poa pratensis; assembly: GCA_947311845.1. Taxonomy (NCBI): domain Eukaryota; kingdom Viridiplantae; phylum Streptophyta; class Magnoliopsida; order Poales; family Poaceae; genus Poa; species Poa pratensis. The sequence goes on along the minus strand of CAMZMU010000041.1, from coordinate 5,436,946 downwards.
AGTGCGGTCGATGAAGACGGTTACACACCGAGTAAAATCTTGCACTTCCAAAACACACAACACACTTTTACACACATATTATGGCACAACCTAGGTTTGGGTGGGTTTCCGACGCTCGAGGCTCCGATTCGGCGAAACCATAGATCCGCTAGAAAAACCCTAACGTTTTCGTCTACCCCCTTCAACGGCATCGAAAGGGGGTAGGCCAGTGGAGTTTTTGCTTGGTTGTGTTAGGTAAGGACATAGGAGCATGGAAAACCAACTATTATCACAAGTTCTCACAAGATTGCCTCCGGTTCCCCCGAAACGGGAGTTTTCACCTGTAAGTCTAGAAACTTAGTGGAGAGAGAGTGCGGTCGGTGAAGACGGTCACACACCGGAGTAAAATCTTGCACTTCCAAAACACACGACACACTTGTACACACATATTATGGCAGAACCTAGGTTTGGGTGGGTTTCCGACACTCGGGGCTCCGATTCAGCGAAACCATAGATCCGCGGGAAAAACCCAAACCTTTTCGTCTACCCCCATCAACGGCGTCAAAAGGGGTATGCCAGTGGAGTTTTTGCTTTGTTTTGTTTGGTAAGGACATAGGAGCATGGAGAACCAACTATTATCACAAGTTCTCACAAGATTGCCCCCGGTTCCCCCGAAACGGGAGTTTTCACCTATAAGTCTAGAAACTTAGTGGAGAGAGAATGCGGTTGGTGAAGACGGTCACACACCGGAGTAAAATCTTGCACTTCCAAAACACACGACACACTTGTACACACATATTATGGCACAACCTAGGTTTGGGTGGGTTTCCGACGCTCGTGGGCTCCGATTCGGCGAAACCATAGATCCGCGGAAAAACCCTAACGTTTTCGTCTACCCCCTTCAACGGCGTCGAAAGGGGTAGGCCAGTGGAGTTTTTTGCTTGGTTGTGTTAGGTAAGGACATAGGGCATGGAGAACCAACTATTATCACAAGTTCTCACAAGATTGCCCCCGGTTCCCCCGAAACGGGAGTTTTCACCTATAAATCTAGAAACTTAGTGGAGAGAGAGTGCGGTCGGTGAAGACGGTCACATACCGGAGTTAAATCTTGCACTTCCAAAACACACGACACACTTGTACACACATATTATGGCAGAACCTAGTTTGGGTGGGTTTCCGACGCTCGGGGCTCCGATTCGGCGAAACCATAGATCCACGGAAAAAC